>CABFNO020001405.1:732615-972494 GCA_902006505.2 Clonostachys byssicola | reverse complement strand
TATTATTAGAGTTTTTAAAATATTAATATTTATATCTAGATTATAAATATAAATTTTAATTTAAACTCTATATAGAAAAAGATCTAAATATATATTAATAACTATATATAATAAAACCCTATATATAACTAATTATATATTATATCTAATTTTAAAATAATTTTATTTATAATTAAAAAAAATAATATAAATAGTTTATATAAATAGAAAAATAAAAAAAATAGAATTAAAGATTAAATATAAACTAAAGATAAATAAAAATAAGTTATATAGATCTTATTATATATAGCCTGATTTTAGGATATACCTCTTATATATAGTAATAACTATAAAAAAAAAATAGCAGCAGATAGTATAGCCTATATATATACCTGGGTCCTGGATATCTCCTTGGTTCCTATAGTATGCCGTGACAGGAGCCTGCAGATAAAATAATAATCGCAACCCCCACTGCGTGTGCATACAGACCGCAAGCCACTTATGCTTTTGATCTATGCCGCTCCTGGAGGAAAGACTATCCGATGTTGGCACCGTTCTGCCGTTCTCTAGGCACTTCTACTAGCAGTTCTCCCTCATGCATGCCACTGGAGCTAAGGCTTGGGAATTTATGCAATCTACATGTATGTATTTGGGCATAACGAGACTCACTGATCCTCGTCGCCGAGGAGGACAAGAGACAAGGCGATCCATTGATAGAGCGTGAGCCAGGAGATGAGAGTTGCAAGAGCCTGGAAGTGGATATATTGTTAAATCAGAGCTGTAGGAACTACTTCTATTCCTCACAATCACGATTTTTACCCCTGTGTGCCAGTGAGGACATTCCCGCCGCTTTGGAGCTGTGTAGTACAAGAGAGGTAGAATGGTGCAGTGGAGGCATTGTCTGAGAGGAAACGAACATGGAGATTAAAATATTCCAAACGAAGGTACAGTATAACGCAACCACCCCATGCCCTTTAACCCACAATATTCTCATTCTTCCAGCCTTGTCTCTATTAACCTGTTCACATTCTCCTGAAACATGACCTCCTCTTGTCCAAGCAATGCCTTGGCCGATTCGAGCTTCAGGTCCGCCGTCCTCAGCTGTTCTTCGGCTCTTCTCCAAGAGTCAAGGGAACGAGCAGTATCTTGATGCGCCTTGGCGAGGTGGTATTTGGTTTCAGCTTCAACAAAGGTAAGAGATGCCTGAAACACAGCTATATGGTCAAGTCGGAGAGCATCGAGGGCTGGTAATAGCTTCTCCAGAAGCCCCGAACCATGTACCAGCACTTGACGTGGAGGTTCATCCTGTCGCTCTTGTTCCTCGCCATTATCTGGCTCCTCGGTTCCAAGTCGTTTGATCCATACCCAGGCGTCGGTATCGTTGGCCATAGTAGTTTCAAGGGATTCGAGATGCTGCTGCAAAGTCTCTTTGTGGTCGAGCCATATTACTGTGCTGATCTCCTGTTCCCCAAGCGCATGGCACAAGCCACGTTTTAGCTCGGCCTCGACATGCGACAGTATCTTGCTAAAGAGTCTGCGCATGCGCTTGAGGCCTGGGAAACGACCAGGGCCTAATCTAAACCACAAATAATCTTGGATTTGGCTGTCGCTTGCCATGCTTGGCAGAGCACTTCCAGTAAGCAACAGGCGGAGCATCTCGACTATGAGAAAGCCTTTGCATCCGCCGCAGAACCGGAGGCTCCCTCTTTCCTTTGACAAGTATTCAACAACCGGAACCTCACAGAATACCTGTATCAGCTTAGCTAGTATCCTAATAAACGTAGTTCGATAAGGGCCCGACGAACCTTGTCCGTGTAATGCCCTAGTTCTGGAGCCATTATTCGTCACAAGAATAGGTTGTACGTGTCGGTGTATGCGTGTCAGGGAGAGGATGAAGGATGGAGAGGATGAGCAGCAGATGTAGAGGGAAGCACTGGAGCATAGCAGGAGAGACAGTAGTAGAAAGCAGGAGAGAATAACGACGAAAGAAACGAAAGATATGTAGCTGCCGTCTTTTTATTGCACCAAAAGCAAAAGCGGAACGTTGCGTTTGACAGTTTGAAGTGCGAGGTTCCCAGATAATCACATCTGACACGTTTGCCATCTGTCCCACAAACTCTGCAGCAGTGAGACAGTGATACTTATCTGCTTCCAATTATACCAGAGCAAACCTTGCTCGTAGTGTACGTCAGTCCATATGCAGCGTTAGCATAGACATTTACATCGCCTCGCTCGACCTCCCCGTACCTCGATAACTGAGACTGTTCCTCTACCTATATATTAAAGGCGAAATACTTACAGCGCTCACAAGGGCAGATGAGACAGTGGGATGGCTTCGTTGGTCGATACTAACCCCAACGGTTTCACATCGGAGATGGATGGTTTTCTGCAGCACCTTTTGACATCATCTGCCGTCTGCCGTTGCAAACACCAGGTAGCAGCAGCGAGAGCTGCATACTGGCCATCTTAATGCCAATCTATTACTCAGGATGACCAGGGCTTGTGTCTTGTACAGGCTCGCACACATTGCAAGGGACGAGAAGAATAGGGGTTGGGAGCGCAACCCAAAGCAAGCCTGCGATTAGTTCAAGAAATGTCCGAACCAAAATCATACCGAAGCCGAAGATCTTCTACCAGCCAGCTCGGCGTTATCGGCTATCCCGTCGGATATGTACGATATGAATCAATCCCAGATCTCCCGCATGCGCAGACATCTAACCGCTAGAGAGCGAGGAGACTAGATGCCCGACGAAGCCAATAATGGAAGCGAAGAAGTATGGCTGAACAGATGCAGAGCTACGCGGCAGCTACAGGCTCTTGGAAATATCGTCGGCCAAGTCAATATGGGACTCTGGGGGCTACAATTAAGCAACGAACCTCGTCTCGGGAAGCAGGCTGGGGGAAGCGGGCTAAGGGAAATCGAAAATGACATGACTGCTTTGAGGCAGTAGCTGTAGGAGGCAAGTTGAAGCCATTTTTGGCAAATGGCCTTGGACGTAAGAGGTGGGCGAAATGACATATGATCTAAAATGAGGCGGATGGGAATAAGAAATAGCTCTCCTCAGCACAAAGTCATTCTTTTCCGCGATCTACTAAGCATTTATCTCTATCCATGCGTCTATGCGTTCTGCCCAAAAGCGAAACTCAAGCCATCAATTATTCATTGAACGTCCAAAGTATGCCACGGCAATCTAGACTTCCTTGTCCTCTCGCATTAGCTGTCCAAGTCTTTCCAGAGACGGACCCTCTCTTCTAGAGAGTGCAACCTCTGCTGAGCGCTTTCGAACTGAGCCTCCTTCTCTCCAACTTCATTTGTATCTGCAGTATCCCAATCTGCCTCTGGCATTCTCATCAATTTAGCCTTCATCGAACAAAACAAGGCGCCAAGATCCTCCATGCTGCGGCCATGGAGGGGACTAAGGTCCATCATGCCTTCTAAATGCTCGCGCACCGAAACAATCGCTCTTTCCCCTTGAGAGTAGTAAATGTGAAGTAGCTCCGTCTTGGCTCCCCCAACCTCCTCGATGGCCATGCAAAGACGCCTGTAGTTATTCTCTGTTATGCCCATGCTATTTCCTGTGGAGGATAGAGGCGTCAGCATTGCTAGGTTTTCGCGTTCGCGTCCGCCCCCCCGGTGACGGATGGAGCTTGTAGAACCTTGGCTGCTGCCCCCCAAGTCGAGTTGAGCAACCCATTCTTCGACCCTACTGAGCTGTTGGGGAGGCATGGACATATATGGGCTGTATTTGGAAGCAGTTGAACTAGAACGGTCCTCGCTAGGAGCGATGCGACAGCGGCTGCGGTCAACCCCAGTCTGCGGCTGGACAGAGGTCGGCTTATGGCTTTTGGCGTAGCCCTCAAAGGTGGAGAGGATGGTTCGGGGTGACTGCGCAGTAACGTGAGATGGCAAAGGGTTGATGACTGAGCCTTCCAAGCTGAGACTCGATGCCATGTCGATGAGATCTTCGCAACGATCATGCATTACTGTAGATTGGACCGAGAGGTCACTCAGATCGTCGTTATCGTCGAAAGGGGAGGGAACTGTCCGGTTGTCATTAGCCGGGTGCTGTGTCTCGTCGTTATTCTTGTGGTCCTGGCCGTGGTCGAATGGACAAGGATCCGTCGCGTCGTCCCGCGGAGGGCATGTATCCCCATTCCAATGAGCGTTGTTCCAAGTCTTGGTGTATTCCTGCCACTTGGCCCCCCAGGTCTTTCCATTCATGAAGGACAAGACCGCCCCTTGTTCTTCAAGCTGACTAAAGAGGACAAGCAGGCGGGAGATGACTCTATACGTCACATTCGTATTCTCCACGCAACCAGGCTGGTAGAGATTCAGGCTCTTTAGCAGTTCTGGGATGGCTTTCTGGATTTCACAGCCGGGTTAGCGAGTTCCAAGTGCAGAAGACAAGGTTTAAATGAGGGAGGGGCCTGTACATATCGGATCGAGTCCCTGCTAACTTCATACCTGGCTAGATGCTTCAGCATGAGTATCTTGGCGTGCGGGCAGGTCCATGCCACTCTGGCACTTGGACTGGAGCGTAGACTTGTGGTGAGAGAATACTCAGACACGGTCTTGGTGTCTTGGACAGACATGGCGGTGATGCACCAAATAGGATCATCACCAACGTACAAAAACAAAGTAGATGCCAAAGATTGAAGTACTTGTAATTTGGATGCTCTAGGGTAGTTTCACGTGTGGTATGACAGATGACAGTATCATAGTGAATAGGTACCTAAACCGTAGCATAATGCAGACGTTTAAAATCGCGGCAGCGGCTCCATTTATTCCACGACTCGTCCTCTGCCCACAGGGTAGGGGGGTATTTTACAAAAAACACTGCAAATGGGTCATTTTTGAATCCACCCTGCCACACCACGAATTCCGGGATTAAGAAATTGGAAATAAATAAATTTTGTAGCAATTTGTATATATTTTATTCAGGGTTTATTTTAGGATCGTGAGATATAAAGTATTATACTGTATAAGAGGTTTTTTTAACGTTTGAATTTATAACTTTTAACTAGCTATTCCGGACCTTTGCAGAGGCCCGTCTTACCCGGCCTGCCCGGAAAAGAGAGTAGCTTTCCGTATTACTATTATCTACAGATATTCTCTGCCTCTTATTAGATAAATTATTATTATATGCCTCTTCAGCCTCCTCGTTAGGCTCAACTGTATCCCCAGCTTTAACAGAGGCCTCTCGTAGCTGCTCTTTAACAGAGGCCTCTTGTAGCCGCTCTTTAATAAAGGACTTTTATGATCGCTCTGTAATAACCTGTATTTCCTCCTCTTTATCGCTGTCAGGGAGAGGCTGCATTGGCGGGAAGGCTTTAAGGTCTATCTCTAATGGCTGCTCTTTTTTTATTGGTATAGGCATAGGTACAGCCTGCTTGCGTTTGCATGATATAGGAGCCTTCTCAACCTGCGCAAGCTCTTATATTATCTTGTAAAATTCAATAAATAAGATGACCCTCTTCTCCTCAAATAACTAACTAAAGGTGTTACTTTTATTGAATATTATATAACTATGAAATTACCTAGGTTCCGAGGTAATACAGATAAATATACCTACCTCAGCCCTCAGAGGTTTTACCCAGTTCGTGCTAAATCGTACGAGCGTTATATCGAAGCCCTCGGCAGGGAAGAAGTAATAAATATAGCTATCAATAAGGGTATATCTGTCGAGGTCTTCAGCTTTAAGCTACGGGATTAAAGGGATATCTATATTATCTAGGAATTATTAGCTAGGAGCTAAAGCTAGAGGAAGAGGAAGTGAGATAAACCTAGTAATATGGTCTTTGTAGCCTTAAAGAAGCTAAGTATATTATTAATAAAGCTCTCTAAATAAAGAGGCTTAATCTGTAGCTATAGGCTAAGGGGACTTTTAAAAGGAGATTTTTCTTTAGAGGCTCGTATTAAAGTATTTACCTCTCTTATACGCTAGTTAAATATATTAAATATTTTGTTACATATTAAAGCCGGTGTTGATGATCTTAATGA
Organism: Clonostachys byssicola; assembly: GCA_902006505.2. Lineage (NCBI taxonomy): Eukaryota > Fungi > Ascomycota > Sordariomycetes > Hypocreales > Bionectriaceae > Clonostachys > Clonostachys byssicola. Next base: position 966,514 of record CABFNO020001405.1, on the reverse strand, counting down.
TAGTAATAACCTGTTGAACCGAGAGATAGGTGTATAGTATGGGATATTTGTTCTAAGCCCTAACGAGCTTCTCCGAGAAGATAATAAGCCCCTCCGAGAAGAAGAGTGATTTAACTGCTACTACAGAGTTATATTATTTACTTCAAGATCGTAGGCTGCTAGCTAAAGCAGGTTGTAGAAGTGGTAAAACTCCTTATAGTTATAGTATTTATGAATCTCTGAGTACTTTACCTTCGTTAGGTAATCTATGTAGCAGCTAGGAATTAAGTTTATTATATAAGGATAAAGAAGAGGCTTACTAATTATAATATGATGAGAAATAAGGAGTTAAGTAGCTATAATACTGGAGGAATTATATTATTTTTACTGTATTTAAAAGGGGGGAAATTATAAGTTATTATAAGGCTAGCTATAATAAGGCTAGCAGATAGATCATAATAATATATACCTGTTACTATAAGACTTATCCTATAATAACTATTCTAAATCTTATTTAAAAATAATAGGAGATATAGTATTTAATAGCTCTAAATCTACTTAATTTGGTATGAAAATTTTATATTTATATTATTTAAAGCGGTATTATAAGGGCGGTTTAAAAATATAGTAAAATTATAAGAATATACAGCTGTATTATGCAGCTATATCACACGGTATTATATATAATACTGCAATTAAAGATATATTATAATATATTACTATAATATAATAGAAAATCCCTGCTGATAATACTTATAAATAACTAGATAAATTATAATTAAAAAAAATTATAAGATATATTATTTTAAAGCTCTTCTTCTTCTATATCTGGATCTTATATCTGTTCTTAGATATCTTGCGGAATAGTATTACTAGAGAGGCTAGAGGGTATAGTATAGTTATATTAAAGTAAGTGCTTATATTCCTTCGCGTTACCCCTATAAATTAGTATAAGATCTAATACTAGCTACTGCCCTACTTCCTTATATATCTTAATAAGATTATATAGTAATAAATACTCCCTAATAAATAGCTTCTTAGTATTATCTTACAGGTTAATATACCTATTAAATCCTATCTCTACTAGCCTCTCTTAGTACTAGTTTATTATAAACTTAAGCAGAAGAGATTCTATATCTATCTCAGCAAGAGGCTTATATATATTATTAAGAGCCTACTAATCTGGAGCTTACTTATTATTACTAAGAGGAATACCCTAATTAGGAGCCTTTATTATATAATAGAGATCCTGAGGAATACCGGATATAATATAAGGGTAGTTCTTCTGATTATAAATCCTATAGCTATTCTATAGTATTATAAACTGGGCTAATTTATCCTGAATTATAGAACTGTAGATAGTATAGACTGCTATTTAGTCTGCTTTATTATTTTCCCTGAAAAGTATATATCCAGCTAGTTCGTTAAAAAATATAATCTAGTGATCTATAGTACCCTGATAAAGCTACTGCTACTAAGACTTAATTTTAATATTCCTCTTGCTAGGGCTATATATGTAGCAGCTACTTAGGCGATCTCCTTATTTATAATAATATTCAGTTCTATCCTTATTAATAAATCTCAGCTTCTTAGGCCCTATCTTTATAAGGGTAGCTTAGGCTGCTATCTATAAGGGAGTCTTAGTACTATAGTTAGAGCAGGTAAAAAAAGACTATATCTGTAGGTACCTAATAGTCTGAAGAAACTGCTTTAATGTACTTATTAAGGTTATTACTAACCGGCTAATATAGAATTAAATTATATACCTTGAATACGTATTAATATAAGTATATATTTAAAATCCGAACCTCTTTAACTTCTTATAGCTGTTAAGAAACTATATAAAGTTAGGCTCCGGTATATAGAAGTTGTAGTAATATCTGAGATATACGTTATACTGGCTAGTAACTTCCTTAGGAAAAATAGCTGTATAGGCTGAGTAAAGCCGGTATTATAATATAAGAATCTTACCTTGCTGATATATATAGGTATAAAGAAGCCCTCTTCCAAGGCCTAGGATTATACTGCTTTTTTTAAGGTTATCTTATAGGAATTCTAGTACATACTGGAGGTTAGCTAGTTACTCTTCCTTTATCTGAAGCTGATACTTGAGGCCTTTCTGGAAGCAGACTTTTCGGATAAGAAAAGGGTATATAATATAGCCTTCTTATTAGAGATTATGAAGGAGAGATTTATCTGAGTATCTGAAAGTATAAAATAGATACTTCAGGTGTTTAATAAGCTCTTCTGTAGCTACTAGAGCATAGTATTATATATCTAAATACCAGTCTCGAAGTTAGCTGTAGAATGAGCGTAGTAATACTATTAGAAGGCCCTGTTCCCGAAGACAGTTATTAATATCAGCGTAGATAGCTTTAATTAAATCATCTTGAAAATATCGCTCTAATATCTCTTTATAGTAAGAAGTTAGGCTAGCTCTTGTATATAACTAGCTCGGCCGAAGTTTAACTAGGTGATAAGTAAGTATACGGATTGAAATTATACTGCTACCGTCAGCAGTAATCAATTTATTCAGCGAAAAAAGTATCTATTAGTTAGTTCGATTGAGCTTTAACTGATTAAAAAGAAAATCTGAATATCTCGCAAGATTATTATGTTACGGTATGTTGAAAACTGGGCTTGTATTGCGATATGTTGTTGTGAGGGATTTCTAAGTATTGTGTTGGGGTTGTGGAGCAAAAATGACCCATTTGCAGTCTTTTTTGTAAAATACCCCCCTAACAGGGCGTAGCGCGTGTCCAAAAATTTTTTTCTCTCAAGATACAACAAGACCAATGGCACAATCGCTTGTATTCATTACTGCCGCCGTGCACCGTAACTGAAAAAGGCATCGTGCAATCATCGTGTACTAATCGATTGCTCGGCCCAACATCAATCCGTACACACCCATTATACTCCGGTAAGCTTCAATGTTTGTGCTCTAGCCGTGAAAAACGTTTCAGCTTGTATACATGCATGCACTGTTTAGATTATGCCACCCCGTGATTCCATCCCAGCCCGTTCAACGTTCAGCAGAAGTATCAAAAGAAGCAGCAGGTAGGGGATGTATTGTTCGCCAGTCACGGCGGCATGAATGCAGCCCACACCTGTACGTGCTACTATAATCCGGTATCAATTTCTACTCCTAGCAAGCATTTTCTCTCCTCTCAGCTCCTTCGTTGGGTATACGGAATTGTCACGGCGTACGGTTCCTTCAAGGACCACACGCGGAGAATTAGAAGATCTAGTCTTCCGACTGACGTGACACCAGACCACAGCAGCCACAGCATCTCTGACAAGTGGCTGAAATAAAACATGGCATACCAGAGCTCTTTTCATGCAAGCTGGAGACATTATTCTGTCATTAATAATACCCCAAATAATAACAGTAAAATAATATCTTACTATATACATCTAATTTAGCTTGATATTATATTAATAACTGGGCTGATTGTTTTAACATTATATCGAAATTTGAGGCTGTATGGAGGCTTCAATTGGTGTGCCATGTTGTATTTCAGCTACTTGCCTGAATATCGAATATACATCTGTGTTATCTGCCTAGACTTTTCTCCATCGCCTCAGACACCGGCTTCGCTCCTAGCTGCTGCGTCACCCACACTCTCGTCATCTGCTTTGGGTTCTTTATCCATGGCGCTGCTTCCATGAGCTTTCGCTCTTTCGTCTGGGCACAAGGAAGAATGATCAAAGCTCTTCTCTCTGACTGCATCGTTGTACAAGTTCCGACTAAATATATCGGTGACCGAGTGGAATGAAATCGAGGAGATCATCATGGCGATTAGGCGCTGTGGGTGACAGCCTGTGCGTATCAGATGGACGGGCTGAATGTTCGGGTACCTAGACCAACATTCGTACATGGTACGGAGCCAAGTGTTCAGGCAGCTAAGAGTCCAGGCAGAGACGCATCACCGCGGGCTGGGCTGGGACTTGGCATTGGCCAAGGATTGATACTTGGTGGTTGGTTGAATCACGTGATGTAGAAGACCCAATGTGGGCGAGGGTGAAACCTTGTTGCACACTTCCCTCGCCATTGGCCCACGAAGTTCAAAGTTATCCTGAATGCTGTAGATCGATCTGGCTGATGAGATGTGATCTGATCAAATTGGCGGCTTCCGTCTAGTAGAAGAAGAGCAACCAAGCAACAGGAATAATGTCTCTGTAAGTGGACAGAAACCGAGGTATTTGTCTTCTAATATCTTTATAATCAACGCTGACAACGATAACTACACTAGCCGATCCAACCGCTTGGATCCCCTGGGTACCGTCAAGGCTGCCCTGGCACACGCGCTGAAGACACTTGGCGATCTAGGCGATCCACAACGACCGCATCCACCCCCCTGCAACTGCGCAAAAGCTCTCCAAGAGCTGCGAGAAAGCATCCTCGAAGCCATCCGCAACACCCAACAGATACTCAACTCCCCAGACAACACGTCCGCTAGCGAGGGGAGATTGCCCTGCCCCTACACCAACGTCAACACCTCCACTTCGCCACCATCCTCCTCCATCTCCCCATCATCTTCTCCAGCGACGCCGCCCCGGTCCACTAGCGCTAGTGCCGCGGCTCGACCCGAGTCCATACACAAGCGACGATCCAAAACGGCACCGGCACACCGGGAAAGCGACGTTGTGGCTAAGAGAAGAAGAAAGCATCAAGATGTTGGTAGTCGAGCCGAGGCTACGGTAGAGCATATTCTGAACAACGACACTCCGGCTAGTGATGCTGCGACCGCCCTTGGCCCGGGTAAAAATCATCAGCATGCCCCTGTCGGAACTGACAACCTTCATGTTCCCATCGACGAACCCCCGACTACCGATTCTTTGCCGCGTCAAAGCCATCCCTCCATAGCTACCAGCAGCGGGCTGTTATCTCAGTCGTCAGCTACAACAAGGTCGCCAACAATAGCTTGGGAAGCAGACGCGAACGGTGTTGCAGTTCTCAAACCATCTGCATCTCAACTCAAAGAATTTGATGTCCTCCTTGCCTATGCGTGCACATCAACCGATGCCCATGTCCGTAGCAAGGGCATTTTCAAGATATCCCTCCCCCCGGAACATAACACAAGCCGGCACGTTCCTGCCCAATACAAGCCATGCCGCATGTACGAAAGTCATGCATACCCCCAAGGTGATATCTTCCACATCAAAAACCGTAACGGGAGGAAGAAGTTCGGCCCCGAGAGGCCTGCTTGTGACGACTTCACCTCTAACTCACCGCCATCTTCTTCAGCGGAAGAAGAGGTCCGGAAGCAGGATGACCGCCTGCGCAACAACTCCCTGAAAGGAGTCTACTATGCAACGGACATGTTAGCGGCGGACGAGGCAGATCGTCGAGCTAGAGGGCTCCCAGCGGTGTCACCTATCCACCCGCTGGCCGGAGACCAGCTGAACAAGACAACCTGCGCGATTCAGGGAATACACAGTCCATACTGCTATGAATCTGATCACAAGGAAGGCGCTCCTTTTCTACTCCACACTGAAGACTTCCAGCTTTGCTCTGTTAATCTCCTTCACCAAGGTCGAAAAATCTGGATATGTATCTTTCCCGATGCATCAAATGAGTTGGAAGATAAGTTGCGGCAAGTTAAGCCTGGAGGAAAGAGCATGTTATCCTGTTCCCAGTTTATACGCCATGCATGCATCTACATCTCAACTGCTGAACTGGAGAAATGGGGTATCCCGTATACTATTGTTGATCAACGCGCGGGTGAGATTGTAGTGACGTTGCCATCTACCTACCATCAAGGGTTTTCTTTGGGCTACACTAAGGCAGAAGCAGTGAACTATGCCGACAAGAAATGGGACCCTGCAAACACTCGTAACCCCTGCAGCAGATCCTGCCCAAAGTTTGCCATCACCCATGACGATATATGCATCGAAAAAATCAGCGAAAACTCGGAAAGCGACCAGGCTCTCGGTGCCGAAGTGAAGCAGGCTGTCACTATACAGGAAAGCATTAGCCAGTGCCTTGCCTCCCAAAGCGATGGTTTCCAAAAACTATTTACCAGCTCGAATTCAAATCTTGGTGACATACAGAAAGTTCGTGTATTGGAACTTGTCTTGCAATGTGCATGGCCGGAGATGCCCACAAATTTTATCCCCGAGCGGAGTGCATCAAATATCACTAAACAACTCCAGAATATCCGGGCACAAGGCAACTTCAATGCAGCACAAGAGCGCGTAATGCTTGCTCTGCTGGCCAGGGCTCACCGCCAACTTGTCCAGGAGATAGAAGCGGAGAGGGTGGGAGTGAGAAGGGCAAAAAACCGCCGTCATCGAAATGAAAAGAAGACAATTCACCAGAAAAGTTCCTTTGCCGCAGGGGGGAGAACCAAAGCTGCCAAAACCGTAGCAAGCGAAACAATGATGGAGGGTTCCGACATGGCTCCCCGGGTGTTCCAAGAATGCCTCAAGGATGGGTGCAGGCTCCTAACCATTGCTGAACAACTTGAGTTTGGCATTTTGATCAGCTTCCCCGTAAGGGATGTTCAATCACAGGACTTTCATCTAAGTCTGACAAATGCTCCGTCATGTTTATTCTTGGAGCAGCCCATCACCTCCTCTAGGTGAGAATGCCAATATTTCTTTGAATGGAGGGTTTTCAACGTGTGCTAATAATGATATGGGAGAAGTTATGCCAAGATGACTGAACCAGAGGCATGTTTCTTTGTTGAGGCATTTCGGGAACTCCGGCAGGATCTCCTCAATCCCCAGATTCTGCAGCTGAAATTTTCCCATAGATTATTGGTGAGCGAGGATAAACCCGACTCTTTAGTGGCATTGGGAAGTGAATTTGGCGATCCAGAATTCGGGGAGATAGAGTCCTAGCTGATTAGATAGTGCATTCTTCGACGCCACTTATTCGGTATTGACCTCGCGATTAGGCTCGACTGTGCTAGCCCTGGGGATTGGCATGATGGGACAGAGCTTCATGGAACAGGATTCAGTGGCTTTGTGGATTGGTGGTCACTGTAAGACTCCAGCTGAAGTCATCAGGGGTTAGAATGAAAAGAGGAAGACGACCGCTCATGCGGAATCTTTTGATCCTATCTACCTAATCACTACTTGACCAAATTGTAATTTCAAACTTACACGAGTAGGCTGCAATAAAAAAGGGGGATCATTTAAGTCTTGGAAAGTCAATTTTAGCTCCTATTACAAGTCTCCTGTTCTACTTTTCCGGGTTTGATCACGACTATTAACGGTTTCTCCTCTTGGAGGAGCCATTCGAGCCTCGTTTGGTAGAAATATGGGCTACTGATAGCTCTCAAAGGCCGGGGAGAATACCCTTGCATTTCTGCTTCCAGTCAACATGATGAAACCCGTCGTTCGCTTGCTTCTTGGTGCCCCCTTTGTTCTTCCGCTCAAGCCAATCCATGTAGATACACCGGGTATCCTCGGTTATCAGTCCATTTATTGCTGCCTGAACAAGGATAGCAAAGGCCCTTCTACTTTCCCAATGAAGGCGAGACTCTTGCCACACGGCTTTGTAGCCGGCTTGGAATACGGTTTCCTTAACATTTCTGTTATAGTGCTTGAGGTTGTCGCATGCCTTTTTAGCCTCATCGAATGGGGGCTTGAATGGATCAAGCTTAAGGATGCTGAAGAGGGTTGGTTCTTGCTGTCGGCCTCTGCTGTCGGCGCCGGAATGGTCTGGTTGTGAGGTCGCGGCGTTGACCATGAAGTAGTTGGCCAAGTCCTGTGAGAGTAAACACAGCCCCACGACAGCCTCGCTCGGCTCCTGGACTAACGTGACGTGCGGCGGAGTATATGTGGAAGGGAACATCGCCTGCAATGCTGCCAAGAAAAGGGCAGCGCCAAGAATGATGGCGCTGGGAATTAAAGGCAATGTCGAGTTTTTGAGACGGACTTGCACGATTTGCATGATGGTGGGCTGATGAATGCAATCGCATACCGAGCTCGACTGAGGAGGATGAGTAGGGGAAGGGAACGCTGGCTCAATATGGTCAGAATGGGTGTGGTTTTGAACGCAAGGAGCCAAGTGTAGATTACTGAGACCGAATCCACAGCGTAAGATGGAGGTATGCACCTAAAGATTCTGCTGTCAGGACAAGGGCGGACAAGTGGTGTCTGGAAAGAGAGAGAGAGAGAGCGAGAGGACAGAGAATAAGTTGATGTAGACGATGGGAGGAACCCCAAGCCCCAATACATCAGAAATGGATAAGGAATTGGCGGTTTGCTCATCTGTCGACCTATTCCTGCTGCGCCTGAGTAGAGACGGATGATTGCAGCCACCCGTTTGCAGGCCACGTAGCCCTGTCACTCGCTAGCACGACTGTGTGTGACAAGCTATCACTACATGTAGGTAGATGTCTAGCCTAGATAGGTAGATCACGTAGACGCGTAGAAAAGGCCCAGCCTCTGACTTTTTTATTCCTCCACGACCAGGACCGCAGGTTGGGAATGACTGGAATGAAGGCTGGGAAAGCTAGAACCAAGCAGCAGAATTACGGATGATGTTGAACCCTGCAAAACTCCACCCACACCTTATAGGGCGAGGCACAAAGATGAGAGTTTTTACAACACGCGGCCAGTACTCTGTTAGGCTACCAGCATACATCTGCAGTCGGTGCACAAGGCTCTTCATGGGTTGATTATGAAAGCGCCAAACACGAATCGTTAGTAATTTTGCATCCTTCTTAGATCATTACAGACTTCAACTACCTTCCCCTTTTCTTTAGAATGACTGATGAGTTGTATCCTGCCTTCATAAAGTTTCGGCGGCTATAGTTAAGGCCATACGCTCACTTATATTATAACATATCTAGCAACTTTTACATATAGAAATATTCAATCTCTTACCAAGTATGCTATCTCTTTTCAGTCCAGTAATCGCGAGAGGAATTCAAGAATCCCACAATAATACCCGCTAGTTCCTTCTCAAAGACCAGCGCCTGGGCTGATGTGATGCTTTCGCTAGCGCCTGTCACTCTTCTCTCAATATCTTCGAGCTTTCTTGAGGACTCCAGATTCATTTCTCCGTCATCTGTGTGGAGTAGGTCGCTAGTTAGGAGGAGAGTATCTTTATGGCTCTTTATTGCCTCGTCTGCCAGGTAGGAACTCAACCAACCGTTCATTTCAGCCCGGCTTGGTCGTACGGGTAGTGGGTAGGTTTGTTTTGCCCTCGGAGAGTAGTATTGGAGGTAGTTGTAGGATGCATCGTTGGTCAAACTGAGTTGAATTATGATAGGGTCTTGTTCAAATCTCCCATCATGTTTCAAGGGGCCGCGGAACTGTGTAAGGCACTCATGAAGACGGCTCATAATGGCCTGCAACTTGTTGATACGCTCCACAATAAGCGTCTTTCGATGGCAACGCTGAGATAAATATGATAACCATCGAGCAAGACTTGTAGGCTCACGGTCTGCCGCAGGCCACGTGTATATAGCCTCGAGAAGGTCAGCCAGCTGCTGAGACTCGGCTTTTAAGCATCCCGATAAGATAGTATATCTAGACGAGGCATTGTAGATGGAGCCATACGAATGACGCCACTGGTCTTCTAGCTGAATCTCTAGCCTTCTACCGGTCTCGAAATGGGGAGTTATTAACGGCTTCGTAGTCTCGGTCTGGCCTGGTTGGACGAAGAATTGAACGCGAAAAAAGCAGTCGTCTCCCGAATCCCCATTGCCGTCGCACGGTGTCTCATTTTCCTGGAATCTAGTGTTGCCCGTGACAGCTGCTGAGCGAGAAAAAAGCGGTATAAAAAATGGAGCAACTTGGAATCCATCGCCTCTCTCTTCTTCCTGTTGAGGAGGGGGTAGAGGTCTATCGAGTACTCCGGATTTGAACGAGAGCTGGTCGATCTGATACATGTATTTCTGAAGTTCCATAGAGGCCTGACTAATATGTTGCTGTTGAGCTTGAGATCTTGATGCCTGCCCAAAGACTTGATACAATATAGTCAGTGCCGTGCTGATTTGACGAAACCCAGGTAGATTGAGAATAGTATTCATGACATAACCGCACAGCCAGATGAATAGTAATAGCCCCAGCAACTTATGCCACGATATCAGTACCTTTATGAACCTGTAGACACGGACGGCGATGCCATAGAGACTGGAAAGGACTTGGTAGAGAGGGTTTTGGAGGTTCCAGAGGATGCCAGAGACCGAAGGCGCATTCGCCTGTTCAACCCCAGTCATTTTACCGTAAAGGTAATAGAACCTTGAGTGCCAAGCCCTTTTTATTGTTTGTAGACGGCCATCACCAGCGTCCTCAACCAGCGGTTGCGTTTTGGTATGTACTGATGGTGTGGAGTTTTGCTGCCCACTTGAACCTGACCACCGCTCCGCCTCGCGCAGCGCCCCGCCATCATGACGAACTTGCACATTCTGCTCTCTTTTCGGTCGTAGCGTTTGTTGAGATGAGGTTATCGAAAGCTGGGGGGATACAATTGTTGGTGGTAAATACGCGGAGGAGGGATCAGTGGGCTGAGGGTTTAGAACTGAAATAACGGTTAGCTTCACCGTTCACTTCTGTGGACAAGGAAAGTCGGTCTAACGTACGCAGTCTATAAAAAGGGGAATGGGACTCGTTCGTTGACTTCTGGTCGGCTCTCCTTTCGGCTTTGGTCTGGGCTGCTTGTAGTCCGAAACTGCCGTTCTCCTCGTCTGGCAAGCTAGATGGAATATGGCGGTGCGGGGCTTCGACAGCGACTATTCTAGTCGCACTCTTCCTGGACGTACTTCGAGCAGGGTCTAACGTAGACTGTCGGTTGGAAGGAGGACACGTGCTACTGGCCTGGCTGGTCGGTGCCTTCGCGGAGGGCACATTGCTGGTTCTTGTTGCGGCTATGTCCTCAGTATACTTGCTTCCACGTTCGATGGGTGTGAAGATCCTGGCTGGCTCTTGTAGAGGCATAGACATGCTGTTCTTCTCTTGCTGCTTTCTCTTGGCGACCGCGGCTCGAGCCATCAAGGCTGCAGAACGCTCCTCGCCTTCTGGCATCGCGGCGGGTAGTTGTTGTGACAGACCTGGACTAGAAGGAGGGTAAAGGATAGAGAACAAGGGATAGAGGGAGGAGACCGTGCGGACGCAGACAGTAGTCTTAAAGGGACAAACAAAGCATGAATCCAAAGGTCCGCGCCACCACCCGCAAGCCACGAATAGGACGCCGGTGTCGGACCTCCACCTCTATTCAGTACGCTCTTTGTTCATACAAGCGCCGAGGGAGAAAGTCACGACCCCCTGCATCCTATTTCCATTGATGCCTCCCTTGTAGGCCGGGAAAGGCATCCAATCTGCGTTTGCACATGTTTGTGCCCGTTATAGTAGCGGATGTGGAGCGATACAAGTACCACATACCCACTTGCACGTTGCATCAGGGCGGCTGCCATTGATAACTGATGCTACCATGATACCTACCTTAGGTGCATACTATATATAGCACCTTGCGCTCGGTGAGGTGGATAGGTAGTACATAAATGCCCCGACCCACTATTTAGCTGTGTTTCCCCCAGTGAGTTTCTTGTGAGTTTCTTCCCTAGTCACCATCACAATGCTCCCTAGTGCCTATACTGTCCTCTTGAATTTGGCGAAGCCGCTCCTAGCTGGCGGGCTGCTTCGCCTTAGCTTGGTAACCCTTGCTGGTGCCTGGATCGAGCTCGACTATATTGATGTCTTCCATCACCTGGCTCAGACAGAAGTCTTATTTGCCTTACTGCCTCATATTGTGCTCTCTGGAGACCAATCAACCTTCTATATAAACCAGATTGAAGCCCATCATCCCCGCCTGTTGTCAATAATTCACAAAGCAGAGGTCCCTATCTTTAACCCGACCCCCCCATCAGCCAATAATTCGGCCAACTCGCTGGTCCCGGACAAAGAATTCCTTGAGGATCTAACTTCCAGCTTCCAGATTTTTGATATGATTTCCTCCAACTTCTTATGGGCTTTATCTGAACTCTCATATAAGCTTCACCCTAATACGACCGAGCTTGGGGGGGATTTTTTGAATATAGGTTTTCTCCTGAGTGAGCCAAACAGCCCTAATCAGTGGACTTATGAAGATTTTGTTGATATTGGTGGCGACTCCGATGTTTTCCCCAAGGCCCGCCGCCTTTTTTTGGGTGTGGAATCCCTATATAAAGGTTTATATCACAAGATATGCCCACCAATCCACAGCCGACTCGCATTCGTTCACTACTTGCAAGAGGAACAGTACAAGCAACCTCATGTGAATGATTCAGATGCGTCTCGCCTCTTATGCCTCAAGAAGCAGGCTGGGGACGCCCAGCCCAAGGAAACATGGACCCCGCCTTTTGACTGTCATAAAAGAGCATTCAGGTATAGTGAAGGGAAACAGTATAAAGCCTTGGTCTTGGAAGGCGATGGTGAGAAAGAGTATAACAAGGGGAAGCCCCGACCGACGTCCTGCGGTCCTAGCTTGTGGCCAAGTTCTCGTTTCCTTTCAGCTCAGCGGCATAATATGACAGCCGGGAATCTCACTGGAGCTGTCCTCGGAGCCACCATGGAGCCCATAGACGCCGAGGGAGAGGATGAAGCTGGGGCTGATTTGAAACCATCAGCAGACTGGACCACCACATATCCTTTTGAGTACTTCCCGATGCAAGGTCCTCTCTTCGACTTCAATAAGTACTATTTGCCTCATCTCCGTCACATTGAGAAACTACCGCCCATTATACAGCACCGAATTCGTCTTCTTGAGCGCCATGTACCCAGGTTTCAGCACATCATTAATGATATTAGGCCAACCATTCTTGCTAGTGGTGACAAGAGAGACACGGTCTTACTTCAGGAGGTAGATTGTATAATGCTGCAGTTCCACCGCATTCTCCGTTTCTTGACCGAAATTGCGATACCACAACTGGAGAGCATGATTACACGGGCAAGAGATGGGTTGCGGCTCAAAATGTTTATCCAGACCAGGCAGAAGGATCTACTGGAGAGCCTCGGTCCTCTTATGGAAGCATCTCCGGAAGCTTGGATAACGACGCCGTCAGAATTGGCTCGACGATACCAGCAGCGGCCCTCGTTGCCGCACGGGGATAAAAAAAGTCATCCTGTTTCTTTTTTCCGTCGCCTTTGGGACGCTGCTTTCTATCCATGGGGCTTACGCGTCTATCCCGATCTATTTGATATCGCAGCTGATCTCAAAGAACATTACACCCTAGTTACTTGGTTGGAACTGGAGCTGCGGAAGCTGCTGGTTGTAAAACAAAAGTACAATGAAGCCGATTTCGATGCCCGTCCACAGGACTGGCCCTTTCACTCGCGCTGGACAATGGAGTCCGATAAGGGGGAAATGGACGGCACCGTTGATGATAAGGCGAACTCTGGTTATGACTTCTCTCCTCTATTCAAGGGCGGCAAATGCGACTGGATTATTACAGGGGATAACAGACCAGAGTGGCCAAGGCCCGGTCTAGGTGTTTGGAGATACTTAGAACGTATCATTTCTAAGCTGGGAGCCGGATGGCTGCTGTGATTCACTTGTTATCTCAGATTTTGATTGTGTTGAGTGGTTGGGCTTTGGCATTGCTGTTGAACTTAATTCTCTTTCCTCTCACGTATCTCATATTCATATACCGCGTTAAATGCCCTGTACTATAGAGCAAACATTCTGAAGTTTCCAGATATCGTAGAATCGAAGGGTCACTTGCCCTTTTCGATTAAATCCCAGGACCATATTAAGGTGTCCTTCCGACGATGACACGGGGTAGTTCTTCAGCCGTGCTAGCAGCCTTCTGCTCCGTTTAGTAATTCGTCGGAAGGGTTCTTCATTATAAGCGGGAGAGACCAGGGTATTGTGTGCAAGACGGACCAGTGTAGGAACTAGAGCCAAAGAACTTTACAGAGACCAGGGCAATGCCGGAGGAGTGCGGAAGCATTGGCCGACAAACAACGGAAGAAAATCCAGGTTTCGCAGTGAGTCTGTCTTCCACATATAGCTGCGTTCTGGCCAATCAGAACTGCCATGCTACACACAAATTTGGGGATCCACCCAGATTTGTGTGTAGCATGGCAGTTCTGATTGGTCCGGTCCCGATTGAGACTCCACCTGCTTTGATGAGATCGCGACCAGCAACAGATCTCTATAAATGCATCAATCAGTGGCCACCACAGCAACTATTTCTATTCCATGTCTTTAATAAGTCATGAATTGGTACGTTATGGGCCGAGGACTGGTTCCCCTCTCTAACTTCTCCAAGAAAAAGAAAGCTGGCCTGCCGGATCGTCCTACCTTGAACTGGGCGATGAGGCAATGGGTAGTAGAACGAAGACGACCCAAGAGAGCATAATTTGGAGCTACCCAGTTTTCTCTTCTATATCAAGATCCAGATAGCTCCCCAGCTTCGGTGCTCGGATTAATTGAGAACCAGTCTCGCCGGCCCCTGAAGGGAGAGGTGTAGCTTTGGCTGAAACTTGGATGGCCTTGACAAAAACATCCATGTTACAACAGCAAGGCTTCAAATAACGTCCTGAATGACATTGCGTATGGTTATACTGGCAAGCGACGTTCAGAGCAGCTAAGTTCCTCCCTTGGCAGGATGACACCTTCTAAGCGCGTTGACCTAATATGAAAACAAGCCCAAACTTCCTCTTCTGTCTCTTGCTTCATGGAAAACAATCTACAGCACACATTATCAAAAATATCCAAGGTTTCTTATCAGGTTTCTTATCTTATTTTCCTAAGATAATTCTAACATGATCATTTTTTGTTGGTAGCTGAGTCGAGCTTTCCGCGTTCTGCCAAATCCTACTTAGTATTTGATCCTTGCCTCAAGCTCTCCTTTACGGCACCACAAGTTCCAGTATAGGAAGAAGTCTATTAGTGTTTACTCTATCCGCGATGAATTTAATTTAGTCGTCCGGACTTTGATGTTGATCAGTTCGAGCTGTCACCTGAAGCACAAGCCAGGCACAAGCCAGGCAAGAGCCACTTGAAGAAATACTTCTACGTCGTGCCAAAGGCTGTGTCTGGAATCCTTAGTCCCGCCGGCATTGCGCCGACCTGTGCACCGCTTCCTTCGGGGGATTCCTGATCTGTAGTTGTTATAGATTGCGACCTGGCGGCGGAACGTGATGGTATAGCTTGAATGGTTAATAGTATCGGCTTTGATAGCTTGACCTTCCATAATGCTGATTGGAGGGCTAAAAGATTTTTGTGCGTGATACCGCTACTGGAGAAAATAACCCCATGTGACTGTAGTATAATTGTAGCCTATTCTTATCTACGGGTGTTTCCTAACTATAGCGAGCTCTCTCGGCAAGATTTAGGGAATAATTCACCTTACTGGTTCATGGGAAAGAGAGCCTTGGACCCTAACATGGTATCAACTTTTGTGAGGAGGGTATTCGCAGTAATGTTTTCAAGCATTATGTGCTGATAAGACTGAGATCTCTATAATCTACATTGTCCATCGTTCCATGTCCAGTGGAGACAGCGATAGAGGTGCCGCGGATGATGAGCAGAAAGGTAAAGTAGCCGACTGATGAGGGTTTGAAGACTACTTACCTAGCACCTACCTCCAAACCAGAAATCGAAAGAAAAGTAGCTACTGAATTTCCGTTTATTTGGATGATAACTAGCCTTATAGCACCCTCGGCCATATTCTGGTGGGTGGGGGAAGCAAAGGGAGGTGAAAAAACGCCTCGCTAAAAGCTAAATCCCACACACCCACGCTTTCGACTCCTAAGCAGCTTTGACTCAAGTAAAGATGAGGGTAAGAAACAGGCAAGAATAACGGCGGAGAGACAGAGGCAAAAGGGGAAAGTCCTGGTCTATTCTGGACAGGGATCATGCTGCTTGACAGAAAACCCATAACACTCGTTATAGTCCTCCTAAGAGCATGTGTCTGAACCCAGATCCTTCCCAAGGGGCTCTAGTTAAGCCAAGATAGGGGCCGAAGCCTCTCTAAAGTTGCCCTACAAAGAACAATCTAAATGTATATTATGATGCATACGCCATAAGTAGCGCCTGTGATCCTACACCGGGTTGCTTGCGGGTTCATTAAAAGAGAAGCAATGTATCTGCAACTAGAGCCCGTTGTCCTAGAGCGGACTAGAAGCGGAGCGTAGAAAACTTATTCTCTTCTCCGATTATCCTCTGGGTGCCTTTGATACTGGATCCTCATGTTTTGAAAGCTAAGTACAAGCCCTTTTTTTTTTTACCACTGCATCCTACCTTTACTAATTCATCATTTCTGTGCCCGCCAACTGCCGTGCTCCGTGCATCCGAGCAGCATCTATCCTGAAGACAACACCAACTCAGTCTGCCCTCGACCCGCCGGATCCGCCGATCTTCGATCAATACTGAGATTGGGCTTCTTCCTTTGTTTGCACGTTTTATGACTCGTTGGCTAACCATGCTAGTGTTCTATTTCTGCTCATGTACGCGAACTCAAACCGACAACGAAAATCCGAGGCACCACTCGACAGAAGAACAAGAGCTCCCTCCCTGATTCCACGACTCCACAACTGATTGGTTGGCTAATCAGACCATAATTCATTCACCGGCACCAGCCGAGATCAACCTCGCAGATTTACATAGGCAAGATAGGGTGTTACCGAGAGAAAGGAAGTATAGGTAGGTAAGGATGATGATTGGCTCGTTCTACCTCTTCACTACCTGCCCACGGCTGGCTCGTTTTATTAGACCACGGCTGGCTCGTTTTATTAGACCACGGCTGCCATTTCCTGTCCACCACCTAACCAAGTGGTGGAATCGAAACATGGCGCGCCACGACAACAAAACAGACCATTTACTCCCCCCCTCTCAATATTCGGTTTGCTAGATAGAGCATCCTCTACTAGGGCAAATATTGATCAGAGCGTGTACCGCTAAGAACTACCCCGTCCGCGGTAATCTCGCCGCCACTATTGACCAAAACCTCGCGACCTGTTCTATCGCCCATGACCAGCTTTAGCCATTCACGTAGCGGCACGCAGTGCAACGATCTTCGTCGTGCAGATATTCCCTCGGAATTTCAAAACCCAACTTCGACGAATATGACCGAACCGTAGGGCTTAGCTTGCGTAAATTTCACGCCCTCTATCGAGGCTAATGAATTACTTGCTCTCTTTATTCTGGCAGTTGACGTCTAACGATTTGCTGGCTGATGTCAGTCCTTCTGAAAGATCTCGCAACTTGCTGGTAGCCTTGTTGCTTTTGTCTGGCCACTGTAGTCAGTGACTGAGGGTCTATCTCCTTGTTGTAAGGTGCCTTGCGACCCCAGCCTGCCCAAATCTTATTACTGATTGAGAGATAGACAGAAAGAGGCTTTCGAGTTCATGTATGAAACCTAATGCTTCTTATCACACACTCTAGGTTGGCCGAGAGTGTTATTACTTTCTTTGTCTGGAAGTAATCTGGGTGCCACTGCCAGTAAAACCTTTCGACAAGCACAGGCCCTGACCTAGGTGCCGCCTCCTATCCCCACTACCAGCACCTCGGTCCGCCAGATGTTACAAGCCTCTTCTTAGAAGCGAGGTTTGTAGTCGTCTCGCAAACGCTGACACAAATACTCTCACCGAATCGATGATACAAATCTGATCTACCCCCCTACGGCACATACATACTACTTGAAACCTAAGTGGCCTAACCACGCGGTACCTGGCCCCGCGAAACTTTGGGCTACTGTAGACCCTGATCTTCGTCAGGCTTGGAACATCCAGGGTAATCGTGTTCTACTGGCATATACACCGAGTGTTCATCACCAACACTTCACCAAGCACCTTCAACTAGAGTCGCGGCACCAAATGCATCTAGCATGATTAACCCCCCTTTACGTATCATCGTATACGTATACATTAGGATGTATATAGTGTGAGAGAGGTCCTTGAATCGCCAACATTACCTATAAAGCAGACCAATAGTCACACGGAGGGCATCAAATCGATAACACCCTCAGAAATATTCGATTGGTCTTCAAATCTCACTAGCAGAGATTGACTAGTACGATCCTTACTCCGTGCTTGGATGAAGAGGCGAACCGAGAGGTTGAGCAGGCCCATACTGCACTCGTTTTGGCGGAAACTTCAGATTTGACCAATTCCCTCACCTACGACTCTGTGTATCGGTGCTCTCTGAGGTTATGGTTCTGGCCTCGTCTGCTAGGCTTTGTGTAAGGTTGTCGTGGTACACTTCCCTCAAAAATAGAGTGGCTTTTGACCTACCAACAGCTTCTACTTCTCAGGGTTCGTGGTCAGCGCGAGAAAACGAAGCTTTTTCGTTGGATCCAACCACTACCCCGAAAACCCTCCCCATAAGGTATCTGTTGACCAGAGTTTTGACTACCTGCACCATCGTGAAAGACAAGCCTATTCCTTGTGATGGCAAATAGCATAGGCCCACAACAACTTCAAGCTCGCCACGGTCTTCGAGCTTAGTCACGACGGATTCGACGTGGTGAAGAGTTGCAGTATACCTGTCATCAATACGGGTATCTCCGCCCAGCAGAGCCCGTTTGTCGGCCAATCCTTTCGCCAACTTGAACACAATGTCGAAGATGGGAATGGACTTGCAGCGAAGTCTGATAACTAGTAGGCTTTGATCCTTTAAAGCTGAAAGAGGGCAAGCGACGGGGGCGGTTGTTGCGGTTACCTGGAGATCGAGGGCCGGAGCTAATATCATTGGTGTCTAATAAAGGAATACGAAGATTATAAGGAAGATACTGTCTCTCTCTAACGGTGTTGGCTCTGCTGACTCGTGATTGAACGGGAGGTTGTGAACTTCCTCTATACTTAAGCTCTCGTTAGTATGAAGTGATTGAAGTTCTTGGAGTACAGCAAGGCTCTAGTGCCAGCATTTCGAAGCGTCCGTTGGCTTGTCACGGCACAGGATCTTCAAGATAATATTGTAACAATGGTGTAAATCACGTTGAATTGAAGTTCTAAGCTGCCGAAGATCGCGACTGTCCTTAGTTAAGTCCATGACAGCGCATAATGGATAGCATTGACCTACATTTTCCATAGAAGAAAATCCTACCGCCTCTCACGAGATCCTTACCAATGTGCGAGATGGATCGCGCCCAGGGCCATCTACTTGGACGGTGGTGGCACATTCAAACAAATATAATTGACGTGTGCCAATGTTCATGGCCTGCTACCCAAGTTAACCAGAGCCACTGAGTCGTAGATCTGTTGACGCAAGCTACAGCTCATGTTCATCGCCCCCTTTGATCTATCCAATTTCTCTTTTCTCTGGAGCCCTGAGCAAATATCCACCGCGAGTAACCATTCGTCATAGGCAGAGATACCAAGGTCTGCGATCATCCATGAGCCATTTAGTGACCGCGTAAGACGGTCCAACCAAGCTCTCACATGCTCATGGTTGGCTGCAATAACGGGCCCAGGTTGTTGTCATAAACTCTGACAACGATATTCACCAGGGAGCCAATTACCTTCACCTGCGCATCAATTTGTGACAAAGCCTCGGTAGCTAAATTTGGGTCGTCCTCTATTAACTGAGTCAGGCCACTCGCTTCCTGGTTATGCAGCAAGACTTCGAGCGTCTTCAAGCAATTACATTCTTGCTGAAGAAGACTCAGACTGTGGAGGCTTTCTTCCGTCAGCTTACATTGCTGAGCACGATCTTGCGCTTTCTCCACGTCAGGAAATTTCATACACAAGTGCTTAAGGGCAACGGAGTTCAAAGGCCCAATGCATTTAAGGAATGAATGCAGCAGGTCGGGTTACTTCTTCGTTGTGTCCACGAGATTGAAGAGGTTGGAGCCATAGAGCACCGTGCTGGCCTCCTTGTGCATTTGCCGGCTGGTTTGCAAGGGCGCGAGCCACTTTCGCGGCTTCTCTGGCGCAAATGCCTCTACTCGTGATCCTTTTCCCTAGAAAAGATAGACAGGGTGCGTCGCAATGAGTACGCTCTCAAGGATTCGATTGCGAACCTTCGCTGGCAAGGAAAAAAAGCCTTTCGGACCGTGGGTCCCGGAGGATTTAAGACATCTATGGTGTCTTCCCCTTCGGTTCGGATATCAAACAACGTGTTTTTCTTCCCTCTATTGCAATAACAACTGGTCTTGGGGGCGATTGGGAAGAATGCGTCGTTCGTTCACCGAGAGAGCAGGTGCCAGTGGACCGCTTGGACAGAGCCTCGCGGTTCTTCTTTGGTGCCTAGAGTCAAGGATATTTAACACATGAGCTCTAAAAGACTTCAAAGGCGGCGTCGACGGGATGAAACACGCGCGGGCTGGTCGAGGGATGGCGAGATGTGAAGTCGTGCGGGGTCAGGGAGGGGAAGAATTTGATGGACGCGCAAAAACGCGTTGGTCGTCCGTGCATACTACGCGATTCTGAATGGTTGGCAACTATTGAACTGTACGGACTTTGCTATGTTGGCTGCAGCCGGAAGTCCAGCTGCTCGGGCATGGTGTGCCTGTTGGTGGTGACATATTGGTTTCAGAATAAGGGTGAGAAGGCCGAAACAATATCACCAACTATTCCCTCTCGCCTCTACTTGCAGCAAGAACCTTGAACCGGTATTTCTATTCAATTAACACAGGCAACTAGTATACCAATGAAACCGTAGTAGAAGTGGAATCATTCTATTCTTCCACGCGAGATGGGGATCGCGACATTTTGAAAATAAAACCTCAACATGTCCCAGAGGCCCCATTTTCCGCCTGGTCCTTCCAATGGTCGCGAAAGATGTGAGCTGTCATTCTATTAAGGTTGCACCCCTCACTTGTATTTGTGATGTAGAAATCTTATGAAAACTTCAGCCACGCTCGTAGGCATTTCCTCAGCTGCCTTTCTTGAGATATCAAACACAGTTGCCGGCCGATGGACCATAATTTACATTAAAACATCTTTATATGCTTTTAAAGCCCGGCCTGGAGGCTCTCTATGATCGTCAGAGAGCATTGAAAGTTGAAGAACCGTTCATTTGGAGCAAGTTGCCCTCCTCGTCAGGTATGACGGCTTTAGGTGTGGGCAACGGGACTAGTTGATGGGCGCGTAATTGCATATTCCTTACCACAACTATTTTAGCTGGATTGTTTGCAACAACGCTGAATTGGGCAGCTATGCCCAGCTTCGCTTAGCCAAGCCAATAATGAAAAGAAATGTCCATGTGGAGACATGAACTGTAGAATGCTGACTGTTCAAACTGGACTCTGCAGGTTCTTGAATCACTTTGTCGCCAACCTGTCGCTCTATTTTTTCCGTCTTTGCTGTTGATCATGCCTAGCTACCTTAGAATTGATGGAATACCGTATCTGACCGAAACACGGAGCTGATTGGCCCGTATTTAGCGTTGAGGCATTTTGGTCGCTATGATTCGGTTGAATACGAATCACGCCACAGGTGAGACACGTTAGGCAGCAATGAGCTACTAGGCCGATTTTTATGGTTGCAATGTTCTAGTAGGCCAGTAGGTTGGTCAGCAGTTAAATCCGATCGCTGAACGCTGTATCTGCGATATCGCCGTCTAGGTTGTCGGACGAATTAGGTGGCGGCTTGGGTGCTAGTGTAAGTGTTATGGCGGCCTGGAGAGTTTACCACGGTCTGCCTGGATGGGTATCAAGACATGGAGGAGAGCCAGGACAGGAAGGAAGAGGGAACCTGTGGAAGATGACTATACAATATCCCGGATATATGTGCTGATTTATTGGAGGACTTCCTCGGTGGATATAACCGGTACATAAGTGGGATAAGGAGACCAGCTAAGCTAATAGTTTTAGTCTATCTTAAATAAGGTTCAGCCTAGTAGGGATATATTTATTTATATATTTAAATATATATTAAAATTAATCTAAATTTCCAAGGATAAAACTTAAGAAAAATATAAATAATATAATCCTTATGATTTATTTTTTAATATTCTCTAAGTATTTCAGTTATTACTATATCAGATATAATAGAGAGAATAGCTAAGTCTGTCTTTATTAGTAATAAATATTATTTATTCTATATATAATACAGGCACTTTGCCCAGAAGACCCATATTGCATATTACGCATTACTCAATGCATTAATACTACCTTCCAGTATTTTTGATGCCCAACAGCTTCCCCGCTTCATCTTACAATTTGCCTTGTGATGAGCCTGACAGACTGGCATCGATCAAGCCGCAATGGACTCGATACCATCAGAAATATTGGTTCAGATATTCACATATCTGCGACCCTGTTCTCTGTATCAATGGCAGGAGCTGAGTTTGTCGAACCGAAAGTGGCCCCCGGCAAAGGATCTCGCGGCACTCTCAGCCGTGTGCCACAGATTCCACAAACTAGTTGAACCGTTGCTATTCGCACATGTCGCAGTTGGTTCCGGAAATCCCGAAGATGACAGGCTCGTGGAGTTGTTTCTGCGAAGCCTACACCGAGAGCCTTCGCCACGTCTGGCGGTGCGAAATCTCTTCGTGGACGCGTGGGATGTGCAGTTAGATATTGCCGGTGTCGTGGCCAAGCGTCTCGCCACTGGCACTGATGATCTCGGCCGGCGACAGGTGAGATGGCTGAAGACTTGGCTCTCGATGCCGAAGAAGGAGGTGTTCGAGCCCATCCCTTGCGTCAGCCTCTTCCTTACTCCCCGAGTCAGACTCCTAGATCTGGGTGCAGCTTTTTGGCCTGACTGGATCGCCATGTACATCAGCGGCAATCGTTATCTGGAAGAAAAGGCTTTGGGAGCTAATATGTACTTTGGCCCAACCGGAATATGTCCTTATGAGCCGCTTGTCGCAGAGGAACATGATGGTGATCATGATGATTCTACCAGCCAGCAGCACACAGAAAGGGTGCTTTCTACCCCGCTCGCCGACAGTCCACTCCCAGAGCTCAAGGAGGTGCGGTGTAGATATGTGTTACCCAATAGCCTTCAATCCGCCCGTCGCATCGAACCTCTTTTCCTTCACCCAGGGCTTCAAACTCTGCGTCTGTTCGCCTTCTCCTGGGACGGCGGTATGAAATGGATTCATCCCACAAGCAACCTTCAAGTCATCCAGCTGAACAGCTGTTTTGTGGATTCTGATGGCCTGGAAAACATCCTCCGCCGTTGCAAACTTCTGCGCCACCTCTCTATTCAGTTTCCTGACTGCGATAGAATAACCGACGGTGGTGAAGACTTTGCTAATTTCGTGACAATGGGAGACGTTTTCAGGACGTACGGACACCACCTCGAGACCTTTGAGCTGGACGCAAAGGCGTACGGTGAGGTTTTCAACCCCACTCGGCCCTTTGGACCTGTGAAAGAGATGAACTTCCTCCGCAACTTCAAGATTTGCGTGGTAGACTTCCAGAATATTGCATCAGGTGGATTTGACGAGGAGGAGGAGAGGCACAGGTGGACGGTGCCCTTGAGGGGCGTTTTACCCCAGGGACTAGAGACATTTTACGTGGTCCGCTCTCCGGGATTTATTCCGCTGAAGGACGTTGAGATCTTAAGAGCTCTTCGCGATGTCTTAGAAGATCAGACCCTAACTTCATTGCGTCGGGTCGAACTGGAACTTTCCGGTGAAGAAACATTTGATGAAGACGACTTGCTTATCTCAGGATGGAAAGTGTCAGAAGGAAGGCATTTGGTTTGCAAAGATCCTTATAAGGACAGGGCTCGATATCCCGCCATTGATGAAGACGAGGAGCCGGACGAAAGACAGACTATCGTCTTTCAACGCGAAGATGGATGGCAATCGGCCTGATATAGCTCATCACTACTATTCGGAATTTTCTACTTGTTTTAAACGCCACGGACATTTGCAAACACCATGTGCACTCACTTTATCCGGTCGTTTTAGGTACTTGGATTGTCAATTGATAATTATGGAAAGGCAGCTACAAAGATGGTGTAGTTGGTCATCGGTGGCTATCGTGGAAGGCAAAGAGGGAAACGGGCGTGTCAATTTAGTTTTCTGTCATCTCTGTTACCAATAAAACACGAAAATATCGATGTTTTGGAATGCAATATAAGCACATGCCGCAAATCTCAGCTTCTTCCCATGAATCTTTGCTCCTTGCTCCCTGTTAGTCGCTTTCTTTCTAGGTAGTCCGTACGTTGTTAGATCACGAGCTGAGCATCGCCTGGAAGGGCATCAAGTAGTGGCACAAGATGAGGAACGGCCTGGCAGAGCCTTACAAGAAGAACCCAGACTACGAGGCAAGTAATATACTCATTCCGGGAGATCAAAGAATACAGGAGCAGCCACAAAAGAAACTGCCAACGCCGGGGAGCAAAATTCCCATCTGGAAGATCCCTTCAGTGATTTGAAAGAACAAAGTCGTCTGTAGACACTCTGAAAATGAGGAGCCCAAGGAGACTCTGCTACTCTCCAAGGCTAAGCAATGTGTTGGGGTTTATATATTTGCGAAGCATTGAATTTTGCTTTTTGTATTAGTATAGTCAAGGTTTGGACTAAGTCGGCATGACGAGATTCTAGGTGCTATTATGCGTGTAATAAATATTTCTCTATTTTCTTTTTCCCATAAACAAGGGCTATCTCAAGATCAGGCCACACGTGACTGATACAAAATGTGATACAAAATGTAATGATAAACAATAAGGAGAATCAAAATCTGGCGGCAAAGTATCGGCTGTGAATCGAGACTTTCCTAGAGGTCCTGTGAATCATCAGTATCACCGACATTATGAGTGCGCTCCTTTCAGGGCTTGGCTACGGCTACCGGAGTTTTCAAAACAATCACACCACCAAAGCTTCGGGTCTCAACGATCATCAAGATGAAGATTGCTGAGCTTGCCGCCATTCCGGTCAATTTGACCGGTGATTTCCGTGCCGCGGAATCACATCTCCTGGATCTTGACAAGCACCTGACTCGTCGAACGTACTTCGACGGCTACAGGCTCAGCGAGATTGACGAGAAGATATGGGTTGTCCTTGCTAGCAACCGAGCCACTGTGCCCTTTATCCACAAGGAGAAGTTGGCAAACCTCACGCGGTGGTTTCTCTATGTCGAGCAACCTCATCCCGAGATCCATCAGGATGTCAAAGAGGCTCAGGCTGCTGTAGCCGTAAAGCTCGTGGCCGCAAGTAAAGCGGGTGGCAGCTACAGCCTCCAACTCCAAAATGTCGACCAGGGAGTGGTCACCAGATTCCTGCCCAAACCGTCAGGATATCTTCAAATCAGACACGCGAAGGCAGTACGTAACCTTTTCTACTTCAGCAGTTTGTTATTCGCTCGCACTGGCCCTATAGGCTTTACTAAGTTATTACTTTGCTCATCAAGCATATTCTTGCAGCTTCAGATTGCGACAGGATGATACCAATCCGACGAAGGAGAAAGAGGAGTATCAGGATGCTATCATTGAAGATCTAGCCTGGATGGGCATTCACGCTGATAAGCTGACCTATACATCCGACTACTTCCAGTATTTGTTTGATAAATGCGTTCAACTGATCGAGGATGGAAATGCATATGCAGACGACACGGATCAGGAGACCATGAGAGCGGAG
The DNA here is from genome assembly GCA_902006505.2 of Clonostachys byssicola. Taxonomy (NCBI): domain Eukaryota; kingdom Fungi; phylum Ascomycota; class Sordariomycetes; order Hypocreales; family Bionectriaceae; genus Clonostachys; species Clonostachys byssicola. The sequence goes on along the minus strand of CABFNO020001405.1, from coordinate 941,115 downwards.
TGTATGGATGGCATAGCTTCTAAGCGAAGAGACAGGTCAGTCGAAGAGAATCTTCGCATTCTAGAGGAGATGGAGGTCGCCTCGCCCGAGGGTCGGCAGAATTGCATCAGGGCCAAAGTATCTGTGGATAACCCCACCAAGGCCATCAGAGATCCTGTCATCTACCGTATGTCCACTGACATTAACAAAAGACAACAAGAATAAATGAATGGAAGAAATAGGTACTGACTCAAGCCAATAGGAGTTAACACCGCAAAAAAACATCATCGAACCGGCACAGATTGGAAAATATATCCAATGTATGACCTTGCATGCCCTATAATCGACAACCTAGAGGGCATAACTCACGCGTTGAGATCCACCGAGTACACAGATCGCAATGTTCTTTACCAGTGGTTCCTGGAGAAACTCAATCTTCGCATAGTGTATATGCATGATTTCTCCAGGCTTTCGTTTGTCAGGACCTCCTTGTCCAAGAGAAAACTCGCGAAGCTGGTAGATACCGGAACAGTGACTGGGTGGAACGATCCTCGTATGCCCACCGTGCGTGGTATTCGAAGACGCGGTATGACTGTCTCTGCCCTCAATGACTTCATCATCAAGCAAGGGCCCAGCCAAAACATCACAGCTATGGAGTGGTGCGCAATCTTGGCGGCGAATAAAGCGGTCATCGACCCTATCGCGCCCCGCTATACAGCAGTCTCCAGAAAAGACTTGGTTAAGGTTTCCGCAATCGAGACAGAAGGTCCCATGGAGCCCTTCATAGCCGATCGACTCCTACACCCCAAGAACAAGGATGTTGGAACCAGGAAGGTTGTGTTTGATTCAGAAATCCTTATGGATCAGGTAGATATGAAACTTATGCGAACCGGAGAGGAGATTACTCTAGTGGGCTAGGGCAATTCCTTCGTGAAGGATATATTGAGTACAGAAAACCATAAGATTGTGAATATGACTCTCGAACTCAATCTAAGCGGCGATTCCAAGAAGACGGACAAGAAAGTCACTTGGCTGGCAAGCAAAGGGCAGAAATTCATTCCAGCTGAGGCCTGGCAGTTCTACGACATAATCATCAAGGACAAGCTTGAGAAGGAAGATAATTTCGAAGATTTCCTTGCCCCAGTCATGGCAACGAAGGAAGACCTGTGGTGCGCCGAAAATATCAGTAACGTAAAGAAGGATGCCATTATCCAGCTTGAAAGGGGGACATTCTATCGTGTTGATAAAGGCCTTGCTGACTGGGTAGATGGTGAGGAAGGGCCAAAAGGCAAGAGACTAGAAAGTCAAATTAGGGAGTTGTTCGGCTGTCAGAAGTTACGCCTGGGCCGATTTTTACTTTGCGTCTTAGGTGCTCCTCTAGCTCCGAGAAAGAAACCATCGCTCATTTAGCCCTTAGATAGCTATATTAAAGATACTGGCCTGCTAGTCATTTTAAGACACCAACATACAGCCTCCTTTTCAAGTGGTCGTCGAGTTTAAGTTGGACTCCACCTGACTAGGGAGGCTTGTATCTTGGCCCCCCTTTTCTAGGACTGGGCCGCGTGGGTACAAAGCCAAACACCCTTGCTCAACCCCTGCGATGCTGTCAGGTTTCCAGAGTTCCGTGTATCTCCAAAGTAAAGCTTAACGACCGGATTCTGCGCCAGATTCCTAGTCAGGGGATGGCTTAGCGTACTGGCCTGAATACGTCTGGACATCTATAATCTTCTTTGAACATCTATCACAAGTAGACCTGTTGAGGAAGGCAAGTAAGACGAGTGGACTTATATCATTCAAGCTAGAAGAAAAGATTGTGAATTGGAAGCATAGCATATCTTTACTCTTGCACAGGCCGTAATAATGTGCAGATTTAAGAGCAGAGCTTTTATTGTGATGGACCTTTGGGGGGGTTAGTAACATTCAACTTCGTTTTATTCGCCTTCTAGGAATCCTTCAAAGCTCCTGCCATAAGCGATTAGTACCGAACGCGTAATGACCGTCCGGTTGTTAGTCAAGAGAATATCATCTTTACCACTTCTGCCATGATATAGTCCTCAGCTCAGAAGCTGTAACACTTCTGTACACGCATTCTCTAACACATTGAGTGCAATCTTCATTATTCTCAACTTACCTCCTAATAGAGGTGACTATATTGACCTCATGGCACTGCTCATCCTCAACTCCCAATTCACGATCAATCCTGGTCAAGTCCCAGAATGTAGCAATCCATAATGCATACTAGCTCTGCTTTATAATGATGGCTCGGTAGTAATAACCGCCATGACTTCTCTTGCGCCAACGGCAGGTGTAGCCTGGTTACAGTTGATTTGGTCGACATTTGTGCTAATGAAGTTGCTGCAACCAGTGGGACAGCAATCAACGAACGTCACTGTAGCTACCCAGGTAATTAATATCAACAGTCATGATGCTTTTGCCAAGCTGCTCGATTGGTATTCACTTTACTCTAGACTGAGTTTCATACAAGTTTTAAAATAAGGAGATTCTTTTTTGATCCTTTCCTGAACATGAATATCGAGATGCGTAAAGTAAGCGGCCGTGTGCACCCACTGAAGTAAACCACAGCCTCGTTAGGAGCTATCGAACCTACCAACCTACCTAACACTCACACTGCGGTACAGTTCATCTGGACCACTGGCAAACAACGCACCTGAAGGTTCTCCTGCACTGAACCACCTCGCTGCCGTGGTCCCGAAGGTAGGTAGTCAGGTGCGATAGCCATGAGGCTTGTCGCTTAGCTCAGCTCAATCTTCCATAGGCCGTGGAGCTCCACGATAAAGCTCAGGTGACATGCCGAGTTATTTGAATTCAATACCGCGGCAAGCATGGGGCTGGAAGCTGAAAATAAGCTTCCGCAACGGACGCATCCTCTAGCGCCAAATCATGTGTACTAAATATTTAAGAGAGAAGAAAGTCATCATTTATGCGGTGGGTCTGAAGTCGGATTTTCCCTGTGCCTAAGGGGGAGACTTTTTTGTGGGCCCATGGAGTTACTGACCGGTGTGTTGGCCGACGAGAATCAAAGAAGCAAGGGCCAGGTCCCTAGCCATCATCCATCTCAACAGCAGACGGGTTGGTCACGTCCCTACTCGCATGAATCGACTGTCGCCACGAATGGCTGCTGGGCCCGGCTTACGACAATTCTTCGTCTTGGCAAAGGAGAGTGGGTCGTGTGTTGCTAAAATCTTGTGGCATGATGGTGATACTGGGGCCAAGCATTAATCACTCGTCACTAACCCAACATCTAGGCCAGGTTCGTGTTTCTTATGACAGTAAAGAATAATTAGGTGCGATAGCCAAATAGATATCTAATCAAATATGTTAGTTGAAACAAACGAATATTCTTCTAATTCTTTTTTTTAGCCCTGTAGTCGTGAATGCGTGACCACTTCAATCAATCGAAGGGAGGTGCAGGGTAGCTACACCTCACTGTACGTCACAGGCGCGTTCCAGGCCAACGCCCCAACAGAGAAAACAACCTATTTAACATCATCCACCATCCAGCCATCCACTCATCGACCAACCATCAATCCTCCACACCAACATGTACTCAGCGCCTACTCGTCGCCTCAAAGCGCTTCGAGGCTGTTGTCCTCAATCCGTGTGGACTTGACTCGACCCGGTTGATCCATCTCACGACGTGTGCTACCCAAACAGCGACGACAACCAACTCGAGTTGACAGCGCAACCACGCCGACTCGACATCACCCCCACGATACTTGCCGACCCCCGCATCCGATCGCGATTCCCATCGAGACTAAGCGCCATGGGGAATAATACGACACGGCCCTTCTGCATGTTCGCCACCTGGCACTCGGCGCAGTAGAGAAGGTTGCTCTGGGGCTGGCGCGATGTCTCCAACATTGAGTTTCTGGCAGGCTTGATTGTGCAGGGGCACGACTGGCAATTTGTCGCCACGGCCCGGGGGATGACGAGAATGTACTGGTGAGGGTGTTTCGGCTAGGGGTCTATATCGGGGACACGAGGTCTAAAGAGGCCATCTACAAGCTGCTTGTGTCATTACAGCGGCTGGCTTCATATAGATACCCCATGAAAGGGAAGGGATACCACCCCAGGCCACTATAGGACCAAGATGTATTTTGGCTTGCATTTGAAGCTGATTCTAGCATTCCCGATGGAACGAATGGCTGTGTCCCAGATGGAAGACATTACCGCACTTGAGATGGATATTAGAGGTCTACTGTACCGCCCCCCTATGGCTTGTGACATTGACACAGCGGCCACCTATTTCAACGCCCTTCGAGGATATAAGTGCCGGGCTGATCACAACCACACTCTCTCCATGGTTCCAAACAAGGTGGCTGCTACATACGACTTGATCATCGTTCTAGAGGTCTAAAGTGACTTGATGAGAGTCTTGCAGAGAATGTGTAGATAGTAGAGATCTAGTTCTAGCAATACCGGCTTCTACCGAAAGGGCTGGTAGTATGCCGTTTGAGTTTTCAATTTCGGCAAATTGACCGAAGACATATTGGAACGAGGGTCCTTGTGACAACTAGAGAACTATTTGCAGTTCACACCAGGTTGAGGCTAGAAAGACTACGCATCTGTGGCCAGTAAGTGTGCCCCTTGGCTGGATGTTCATCTTCCGTTTTCTATCATTAGAGCTCCGGAGCAACTAAGGCAAGGACTACCACTATCTACACGCCTCAACTCAAACCAATCCAGATTCTATTCTCATGTTAAGGCCCGGCAATGAAGCCAATCTCTAAGAATGACCAGCCTGACCCGTAAAACTACCCGTCTAAAAATTCAAATCATATTTAATGAGTTAAGACTGATGATCTCCTCATCTTTGGATATTCTAAACTCTCCGTACATCAATCCATGCACGTACGTATCCCCGGTGCCCTGAGGTTGCCACGATGCTGGCGTAGAATGACAGGCACACTGCTTCTTCGAACAGGGAATCGCTTCACCATCACGACCGACACATCCATTGGAGGAATTGCGGCGAAAGCCTTCAGTGGCAGAACAGTTTCTTCTCAACGTCAACAGAAAGAGACATTGATATCTCTTGGAGGACATCTTCATCATTTTCCCAATCCCTACACGGCTTACTGTAGCTACATGAAGGAGAGGCCAATCAGCATATACGTAGGGGGTTGGCAGGCGTTGCCTATTGCCTTCAGCAGCCGACAGCGAACACACAATTTTTTTTTCAGCGTTTCTGATCTTTTTGGACCTCGTGATCATATGCTAGGTACCGATAGGAGGCCCATCGATGGTACGTATCTGGGGTTGATCAGAAGAAGGCCCGCCGTGCGAGCTCTAGGCCGGGCACGCAACAATAGAGCGGGAATTGGTGACCTCCTCAATGACGATGGTAAATTAAAGTCATTATTAGAGTTAGCGCCAGAAACGCGGGGCATCGAGGATCGCCAGGCGCCAGGGTAGGCTTAATCTTGGCACAGTTCAACAAGGCCGATGCTTTTCGGGTTGAGGTAGTTGAGGTAGCCCGATTTGCACTCTCCAAGACCTGGGACCTTCTTCTCTTCCATTTTGGATAGGGCAGAGGTATAACGGAAATACGCTCTGGAGGCAAGTGACATCCTAAATCGGGGGGCTGTGTTGACAACTTGTGCTTGGCAATACGGATTAAGTTGCCAAGGATGGCTTTGCACCGCTCTAGCTCGAGAAGCAAGGGGCCTCCAGCTCCACCGTTTGGCAACCTACGGGGTCCAGGTAGATTGCTAGCTCATCTGCCTCGCTCTTGATTGGCCGCCTTGAACTTAGCAGGTCATTTGCGTCCGGATAGCTGTGTATCCGGCTTGGCTCTCTGTTTGCCTTGTATCCCTATGACGCGCGGGCTGGTAGAAGGAAGTATGTTGAGCGATGGCTTCATCGCAGATCGGCATGACTAGAAGGAATGGAGGCTTTCAGTTATGATATCAGACGATGTCAAATGCTCTATAAGAAGCATTGGGTGGTTCACCACAAGTGCTCATAGTTCCTCATCTCAGCATCTTCACAAGTACATCTTTACTCCTTCTTAACTCATCGACTTTCACCTCGCAACAAATTCCACCCGAATTCTCAGTTTTAAGATGAGATTCAGTATCGTTGCTACCCTCGGCCTCGCTGCCGTTGCTCATGCCCAGCCTGTTGCCAACACTATTGATACTCGTCTTGTTCATATCAAACTCGGCGACAAGGGCGAGAAAAGCCCCTTCTCCTTCACCTCTACCTATTCGCTCTATGCCACCCCTGAGGAGGTCGTTGACAGCAACAATGCCTTCACTGGAGGTCTCCCGGGTATGAGCGGTGTCTACAAGTTCGGCGTCAACTCACGCGATAACATCATCTGCTACAATATCACTCTGAGCGGCTTCCAGGGCGAGTATCAGTCCCCTGCCGTTAGCGCCACCCATATCCACGAAAGTCCGAGGGGCAGAGCCGGACCCCCCCGGTAAGTCTTCTCAATATTGATCCCATGCCATGAAATGAATCCTCTAAGCCCGATTATTAACCCTTCATAGCATCGCCTTTCCCAATCCAGTCGAGATCGGCCCGAGCCTGCGATCTTCCATTGGATGCATCCGTGGCCCCTTCACGACCGGTGTTCTCGCCAACGGCAAAGACACCGGCGAGGGCTTTCACGTTAGGCAGATTGAAGAGAATCCGGCTGGCTTCTTCGCTGATGTTCACTCCAGCTTGGCTGTTCCTGGTGCTGTCCGTGGACAGCTTGAAAAGAATTGTTAACTATAGTATGCACAATGGTCAATGACGAGGCCGAGGAGGATTATAATGAGGCTTGGTATCATATTACCCATCTAATCAAGTAATTAGTAAATAACATTAATATCTTGCACTTCCTCTCTCTTGCCCGCAGTTATCGATAACTGTGAAAAAATCAGATAAAATTGTAATAAAAGCTCTGAGTAATTTTTGTCCTAGAATACCTCCTCTTCTCCTTCTAAAAGTCAAACTTCATAATCGAGTGGACCACGCGCTCTTTGGATTATGGATTGTATTTTCTTGCTTGGGGAGGCTGCCTCACTAGCCCAGATTCCTGTTGCTCGGTCACTTTCTGAGCTTCTCTCGTCCGAGACACGAGACGCTCTGATGGGAGCAAGCCCCCGACACTCGCAGCCACAACACCTGGCATACCTACTGCAGAAAGCATAGGTAAGACTGGCCGTTGATTCAATAAACAACCGCTCCCCACCTTTTGCAGCAACGAAAGCTCATCTCTGATTGCAAATAGTGCGGTATCAACGCTATAATTCTCAGAATCCAAGAGAACTGGCAACAAGTCGTCCCCAGTCTTGGATTTCCGGCGGAGCCGCAGCCAAGCAGGCCAGTGATCTGTGATAGACTGATGTGATCTTTCGATGATCGGGTCAGGAAATAGGCGGATAAGAACACCAATTGGGATAGAGAAAAACCCTATGGTAACAGAGAGTGCCCACTGTGTCCCATTCATTTGGACGACGACAAACGCATCACCGCCGAAAAAGATAATGATGAGCTGGCCACCGGTCATCACACACATCATAAACATAAACCAGTAATTGCGGTGTAGCCCCTCAAATATGTTGAGCTGATTATCGATGCGGCGGCTGTTGACCAACTTGAAGATCTGCATGAAGACGAAAACGTTGAAAATGAAGGTCCTGAGCTCCCGTTCCGGGTAATCGAGGAAGCTGGGCCCTGCAAACCACAAGACAAAGCAGACTATTAACTGGAAGATTGATTGCCCTATTATCATCTTCCACATGGGAAGCGTGATAATAGACGCGCTTCGAGGCTCGGGTTTCCGGTGGAGGAGACTTCCAGTCGGCCGGTCAGTGGCGAGAGCGAGGGCAGCGAAGGTATCCATGATGAGGTTTACCCACAGAAGCTGAACGGCGTTTAGGACCGGCGTTCCCTCGTCGTCTGAAACAGCAGACACGAATGTGATGATAACAGCTGTGATGTTGACGGTGAGCTGGAACTGGAGGAACTTCTTGACGGAATCGTTGATAGCACGGCCCCATGCAAGAGCCTTGACGATGGACGAGAAGTTGTCATCCATAAGGATGATGTCCGAAGCCTCTTTGGCTACTTCGGTGCCTGCGATACCCATGGAGAACCCAATGTCAGCCGCTTTCAGAGCCGGGGCGTCGTTTGTTCCGTCTCCAGTCACAGCAACAATCTCCCCGAGGTTCCTCAAAGTCTTGACAAGGATGCGTTTGTCTTCAGGGCTGGCCCTTGCGAGTACACGAATATCCTTGACAGCCGCCGCACGATTGGATTCGCTAAGTTGATGAAACTCTGAGCCTTCCATCACTAAGCCTGGCTCACCGTGCTTGAGGATGCCGCACTCTTGAGCAATGGCTCTCGCAGTTTCAATGTTATCGCCTGTTACCATTTTGACAATAACAGAGGCAGAGTGACAGTCTTTTACAGCTTTAGGAACGCTCTGTCTGACGGAGTCTTTAATGCCGATGATGCCAATCCAGGTCACGGATTGGAAGACATCGTCAAGCTCCACATTGCTTGAGCCGGATTCACTGCCAGTCTCAGGTGGCCAGTGTGAAAAATCACGATATGCGAGGGCGAGGGTTCGCAGAGACTGAACAGCGTAGCCGGACGTGATGTGGCGGAGGACTTGCTTGTGCTCATCTGTTAGAGGCATCAATGCAAACGCCTTGGTGGGGTTGGTGAGTGTGAGAGTGCTCACACATCGGGTCAGCACAATTTCCGGTGCGCCCTTGATGAATAGTCGGTATTTATTGCCTTCTTCACCATCACCATCTCTAGGGAGCTTGATGACAGCTCCCATGCACTTGCGGTTGGAGATAAATGGGAAGAGCTGCTTGACTGGGTGGTTGGCTCGCTCTGTTTCAAGAGGAGCGAGGGCAAAACACCGGCGGACCCAATCCAATAAAGCAGTTTCTGTTTTTGTACCGACAAAAACCTTTCTTCCATCCTCCTCTCCCTCAAACGCTGTGGTATTCACAGCAATCGCAGTCTTGAGAAGATCCTGATACTGTGCGTCTAGCGTGGATGAAAGTTGGCCTATCGAGACTTGAATCACTGGCTCGGTCTTCTCAAATTGGGCGACCGATTCCCCATCTATCTTTTGGTCTTCTCGCGAAACTAGTCCGCAGGTTTCCGCTTGGTGGTTCACTAATTCACCACCAAATCGAATTTGACCCTCCTCTCCCAAGGCCCCTGATACGACCGTCATGACATTCTCTGTCAGGGTTCCCGTTTTATCGGAACAGATGACCGTTGCGTTTCCCATAGTCTCGCATGATTGGAGATGGCGGACAAGATTGTTCTCCTTCGTCATACGTTTAGTAGCAAACGCTAAAGATAGCGTTACGGCCAGGGGCAGCCCTTCGGGAACAGCAACCACGATGATGGTGATGGCGGTGATGAGGATGTGGAGGAAGCTCTGTCCCTTTTCTTCTGGGCTACGGTTGTCTTTAGGTAGCCGGGCAAGGAACTCAATGAAGAGCACCAAAAAAAGCAAACCGCCGGCTGCGCTCCCGAGCTTTGCAATGTAGCCTAGACACGAACTCAGTCTTGTTCCAGCTCTTGCATTCATAATCGCATTGGTGCGGGGAACAATAGGATACAATCTTTGTGAGAACTAACCTGCCAAAACATTGAGCTTGGACTGCAAAGGCGTGAGTCCAGGGTCGTCACGAAGAGCCATCATAGTTCTACCGAGGCTCGAGTTACTGCCGACTGCCGTTACTAAGAAGGATCCCACGCCATCAAGTACCTTGGCCCCGGAGAGGATAAATGGGTCGAGTTCCTTGTGATTCGAGGCCTCTTCCTGGAGAAGCGAGCGCATTACCTCATCTCCTGGGACCTTCTTCATCAAGTCAGACTCGCCTGTGACGGAAGACTCATCGCAGCTGAGGCTGTGGCCGTTGATGAATACTCCATCAACGGAAATGATGTCTCCTGGCTCCACGAGCATGACATCTCCCACGAGAACATCATGCACCGACACCGTTGTCGCCTTACCCAAGCGGACCACCTTCACAAGCCGATCCTCCTTCTTAGCGTTCAACTTCCTGAATTGACGCTCCTTCTGCCAATCGTTCAAGGCACCAACGATGACCACAATGGCGACGGCGGTGATGATAGCCACGCCTTCAACCCACTCTACTTTGGCGCCTTCATGGTGTGTCTGGCCAAACATTTGGAATAGCCCCAGGGCTAGCGAGATGACGGCCGCGATGCTGAGCAATATCAAGACTCGGTCTCGAAGCGCAGTCAATACTAGCCGTAGAAAGGACGTTGATTTACGATCAGGCAATTTGTTGGTCCCGAACACACGCTTACGATCGATGAAGCAGTCAAATCCTCCATTATAATTATAAGGTTGGTTAATACCGGACTGCTGTAGATTGGTTGAGCATTCCTGTGGGCTGCCCGGCCGTCCTGCTACCACCAAATCTGAAGTCGCCTGTTCAAACGTGATATTGTACGGGGGGTGCTTCTCATCAACGCTCAAACCACTCTGGCGATTGGTGTGCAGGCCTTTCTCCAGCCCTGATAGTCCTCCTAATGCCACAAATGCAGCTAGGCTCTTCGGATTGATGAGCTTTCCCAGCTGTCCCGGCGAGAATGCAAAAGGCTCCTTGCTAACGTTGAATAGAGGCTCGTCTCCTGGACTAGGTTGGAGTGCGCCCGCGTTGCCAGGTTGAGTTTCTAGGAGCGCGAGCCTGGGTTTGTGGACATCTCTGGAGCTGATATGAGCGGTGCCGGATGAGGCACCGGACTCTGCTTCGAGCTGCACCGTTGGAACTGTCAATGCATTCGAGACCCCTTTGGGGGTTGGCTGAGATGTTAAAAGCATGTTTTTCTTATTCGAAGAGGATATACTAGCTGCGCTTCGCAGAGGTCGCCTCAACACCAGGTTTTCTCCTTTCCACTATGGACGGCTGAGATATGTGCCTTGATGGTAGGCGATTGTTTGAATAAAGTAATATAATTAATGGGCCGCGATATCAATTAAAATCTCGTGATTCTGATTTATATGCCCAAGAGGACTGTCACGATGGTTCACGGAGAGGAGGGCAATAAATACACACCAACATAACTTTTATTCGCCTCTCGTAGCTCACAAGAACAGGCAAGCACAAGTCAGGACATGTGGTTCGCTGATGATTCTCGCCAATCATAGAGCGGTTGTTGCACTGCCTCTTTGCAGGACACCCTTCTTTTCGAGTCTTCCTCATCGCGCGCGTCTATTGGATAGCATAATTAAGCTTGGAGAGTTTAGGCATAAATACAAAGATTTAGGTTACGGTAGTCACCAAGCCCAACAACGGGTGGCGATTTAAGGTTTACATGCTTAATCGGTCTGCTTAACAATGATGTCGCGATGATTAAAGAGATAGTGGCAGAGCTCATCTGTTCACGCATCCTTGGAGATGACTGTAGTGAGGCTATGCAACCGCGGATAGCGGCAATTTAATCACATCGTGCACTGGGTATAGCCTAAAATGATTGGTGCCGTCAATGGAGGATCGATATCAGGAATACGTCAGACAGAGAAAGACAGACTCTTCGGGACAGAGACGAAACCGTTTACACAGCCACCGAAGGGGTTAAATCTTCTGTTCTCTATTGACCTCAAGGCGGGCAAAGTGGCACCCGAATCACTCAATGGAATGTCACCGAGGGTAGAAATCTAGCGGGCCACACTTATACAAGAAGATGGCTTGTATTTCCTCCTCGTTGCTGAGGGTGGGAGGAAAGACTTGAGGGATGTGCATTTCTGATAAACAGAGGTACAAGCGAGTACTCTAAACCCCCTGAGGTATCCTACACGGCGATGCTCCTGCCTTCCTACATTCACCTTCACAGGTAGCGCTGAATATGACGTAGGTGAGGGAGCGACGTTTCTATTCCACAGATAGACAGTGAAGGTCTTCTCATTATTAGTAGATTCGCTTTTCTAGCCAAGCATACTGCGAGGCATCGGGTCTTTGAAAAGAGTTACCAACTTGAAGCCAGAGTGATAGTTAGGATCGTGAGGGCTTCTCTTTAGCCCTTGGGTCCTGGGAAAGCTGTTCAAATGAAATGATTGAAATTGAAAAAAATACCCGCATAAAGCATATAGTAAGGGTTATGGAAAGTTAACACACTATTGCATGTTTCTTTGCCACTTAATAATTCTGTAGCTTCCTGTACTAGAACAACCCTCATTCAGACACAGGCAAGAAGAGGTGCAAAAATGAGACGTATGCTAAACTCTTGCCAATGTGTTACATAGTATGCGCCTCTCGCCCTCGATCCTTCGCTTTGACGCGACCCTTGCGACAGGTGGTATTAGCTCGGTTAATGCTACTCTGGAAGGAATGTGACATTGGCGCGCTACGCTCGAGATGAAACCATTGGATGTTTACTCTAGCATTTGCCGCACCATGTCAGCAGAACTTCGAAACCCCGCAAACATAAGGACCTGATTCAGATCCTCTTGCCCTCCTCGGCAGTTTGAAACGTCTCCCGAAGGAGGCTGGGCGGTAAGAAGTCCGGTTGGCCACCACATATAAAGACCTAGCATTCGACGACAACAACCACAGCACTATTTCTCATAATTACAACACCATTTCTCATAATCACAACATCAAAACACTCTCAAGCGCGATATTTCACAATGAAGCTGTCTGTCATCGCTCTTACGACTATGCTTGGCCTGGCCGCTGCGTAAGAATTCACCTTGCTATCTCTCACCTTCTGCTTCAAGTTGAACTAACTTTTGGAAATTAGCGAATGCTACGAGGGCTTCTGGTATTCTGACCGCAACACCCGTGAGCCCTGCGCCTCCATTTGCGAAGTTGAGAATGGAGGAAAATGTATTCTCAATTGTCCTGAGGAGATCGACCCCAACTTCCCACTTCTTTGCGGAGCAACCTGCCAGTGCCCTTAAGCATCAGGACAGGCAGGGCCTGAAGGAAGTTAGCAAAATAAATAGTTGACAATGTTCTTCGAAGAGACGCAGTTCGCTGTGCTTCGAAGAAGCATTTGCAATGAATCCACCTGAATTCAAGCCTTGAGTGATGATCAAGTCATTCCTAAACACTGTAGATGGCGGAGACTTGTCGTACCATATAGAGACCCAATTCGTTCAGCTGGTGCATGTGCCAACTTGTATTTGGAGAAGTCAAGGTGGAGACTGGCGAGATTGCTCCCGTAGTGTCGCATATGTTCAAGATTCAGAGCCCAGGAGACAGAGGCAGCAGAAATGAATGACTGTCCCGCAATCGTCCATTCCGCCCTAGCTAATTGGATATTAAGAACAATAGGCTTGGCGCAGTGTTGAAGAAAATATTCGAAACTACGAGTGTCCATGTGACAGTTTGCAAGTTTGAAGACTTTTAGACTGGGCGGCCCGTCTTCAGACAGTAAGTCCGTGGGAAGCTCCTCATTGAAGAAGTCACACCCCCCGTATGCTATCACATTTGAACAGGCGACCTCAGATTTGGTGGTAGTAGGACGGCCGGACGGCCCACAGGAATCCTCAACTCATCTACAGTGTATATAATTGAAGGTAATATTATGAAGCTGAGATGTCATCTTGTTCCAGAGCAGGAAAGAAATCGTCCTCTTCAACGTAGAAGGGGGCAGCAGATTTAATACCCAAAACACTAATGGCACTCTTTTCGAGTTACAGCTCCCCAACAAGCTCAAGAATTCAGCATTGCCTCCTGTCCGGAGACTCTGAGAGTACATAGCACATGAATTCCTCTTAATAAGGCCACTCTTGGTGTTCCGCTAGGCAAGTGGCAGAGGGGACCAAAGGATAGGGCTCAGAGGCTTCTCCTTTCAAGGAAACTACCGTCGCTTGATCACGTCCGTTTGTATGTTAGATGCTGCAGGCATACTGCCTAGGTCCCGAATTCTCGTGCTCGTTAAAGATGATTAAAGTATCGACGACCTGCTCCCGTATACAACTCGTGACTGCCGTGTCTGCTGACCAAGAGGTCGGACTTATGGACTGTTTACTTTGGACTTAACTAGAGATCAGTATTGCTATTCTCTGTTCAATTATTAAGTGAAAGGCAAAAAGACTACAAATTAATCCAAGCCTAGAGATCATATTGTTTACCACAAGCCGTGATATCCCCGCTTGTTCTAAGTCCTCTCATCATCAACGAACTTTGAAATCCCTTCCGGAATAGTATTAACGGCGTCAACGGTGGCGTTCTTGAAACAGCTCATCTTTCCAAAATATACACCATGATCAACGGGATCATATTTGATGAAAGGATTCGTGTTACAGAGGAAGTTCAAATTACCATTACAGATCTTGATATCCTCAACAGGCCAGTTCTTTGGGTCGCTTGGGTTGCCGGCGAGCCAAATCTCAGGAGAAGTGTGACGGTACCCGAACAGTTGCCAAGGAGGGAGGCGAGGGACAGGATCGGCCTCGTGTGTCACGCGGTACAGCTTACCGGGCGATTGACTGATGTAGTCACTGATGATGTCGTTTCCCACGCGGGGCTGCCCGTAGGTGTAAAGGTCGAGCTCGTAGCCGTCACCTCGGAGATGAGCTGCCGCGACTGCCGCAATGGCCCCTCCTAGAGAGTGTCCAACTACGTTGAGACGAAAATCCGGATGGAGGGCCTGCGCCTTATCTATTGCAGCACGGACATCCGGAGAGAGCTCGATCCAAGCGTTATAAAACCCTAGATGGAATTTGCCGCCAGGGACTAGGAGGCTGTTGACAAGAGCAAAGTTCAGGTTGGTTTCCCAGTTCTGGTTAGACGCTGTACCTCGGGCGGCGAAGATGATCTCGTTGCGAGATGGGACTACGGCCACATAGCCAGCGATATCGCTGTTTGGTGCCTGACCAGTACTATTAGGGGAATGCAATGGTCAATACTTTGATCCAAACTTCAATGAAAATCCTCGTCACATACTTGAAGCTTTGAATTATAGTCCCTGCATCCTTCAAGACTTCATCGCAATTGGCTTCGCAGGCCACTGGTTCCCCAGCTGGAGTGTTGGCATTGCAATAAGTGGCTGCTGCATACTCGGAA
The DNA here is from genome assembly GCA_902006505.2 of Clonostachys byssicola. Lineage (NCBI taxonomy): Eukaryota > Fungi > Ascomycota > Sordariomycetes > Hypocreales > Bionectriaceae > Clonostachys > Clonostachys byssicola. The sequence continues at coordinate 926,101 of CABFNO020001405.1, read as the reverse complement.
TAACGACTGAGTTCCTGGACCGGAACATCTTGGGAAATATAATTAGCATTGCCGGAAGACAGGCATCGAAGACTTAATCAAAATTTACCATTTGGTTTATTGTAGACCCTATTTCCCACATTTGTGGCAAGCAGACCACTAGTAAGTAAACTCGCAACAAAGATTTGCGACAGCATTGCGATCAATGGAGCAGAACCTGTCTACCTCCGAGCGTAACTTAATATGACATGGGTCAAGTGGAGGCATTTGTCTATCATTTTTGAACGGGCTAGGGGCATCAGCTTTATAGGATAGAATCGCCTTAGCTAATGCAATGGCTCATGCAACTCCCTGTAAGAATTAAGTCATTGTGCAGGTGTCTCGGTGAATTAGGTGCATGATTCCCGTAGCTACTACAACATCGGCCGAATTCACAAGGCGGAACAAGGGGTATAAATGCTACAGGGGGTGTTGCTGAGAGACATGTTCTGGTTAGGCACATTAATCGCTCCCCCGTCTTACGGTCTCACAATGTGGAAATTGCCTACTCTTTACTAATTCGGGAAAGATGCTCGGTGCATGCCATCAACTTGTCTTACAACCACGTATCTCTTTTTGAGGAATGTGTGTTGGATCTTCCAGCCAAGGGAATTTTACCTCTTTTAGGTGCCTTAGCCGGAAAGGGGGAATCTATAGATACTCGCACAATGAGGGAAGAGTTGCACCACGTTATAACTGTCGCCTGGCGTGCAATTCATGCGCTTCTGGTATATTACCAATGTTAAAGGCACTGTCCATATCTATTTTATGCCTCAATCAAGAAAGCATGACTGAGGCCGCGGCCTGTGAGCTGCAGGAAAGACATGAAGGTTTATGAAGGGGAATTGTCAACATCATCTCCAAGTTAAGTAATGCGCTCAGGCTTGGTCACCTGTATCTTTGAAGCATCCATCGATCACTCTGCCGAGGTAACAACTCGGCGCCCTGCCGTATCATCTCTCTCTGTTTGTCGTGCAATACTCCCATCAGAGAGGTCTGGCGATGACCGTCGAGCAGCTCCTGATTCAGCTGGCCGTGGTCACTCGGTCTCAGGATTATGCATTCTAGTCCATTATCTCAAGACTCAATGTCTCGTAGCGATGTCTTCACTTGAAGCCTAATGGGAGCAGAATAAGAATATCGTTGGAGATGGCATCGGCGCGGATGAACAGGAATTCGTGAGTTTGAAGGCTTTGTAGCAGGTGATTGTTTTGACTTTCCTGCGATCGAAATCGCTGTGTCCGGTAAAACACTGCCTGCTAGCAAACCCAATGAGAACTTGATCGATCATGACCTCAATGGTCGTTTCTATGCCGCGTAGTGTTATATCGATATCGCCAGGGATGTAGCGGTTCTTTTCTGCAGGTTCTTTCGGAATTTAACATTAAACCTAGCAAGACGTAAGTGAAAGCAATCGAAGTAGCCATAGGCGATGCGGCTTGTCAGGGCTAAGAGGAGACGAATAAGCAACTGCTGATGTTTAAACCAGTATGCCAATTTAGCGAACCGCTTTCAGTCAGTCGGTACATCATCAGACTCTATACGCCGTCCTTGGGTACATTCTTATGAAGCTAAGCCAGTAAGAATGATAATGATTATAATAAAAGTAAGGACGGGCCATTTTGATTTGATCCATGAATTAGAGGGCAAGAGCAAACAGGCAGTCTCGAGTGAGATATCAAGCAAGACCATACATAGCAAAAAGGGAAGAGAAACCAGAACTTAGCCGTGATATTGGAGTGACCCAACTTTCCAAGGCAGTATAAGGCAAACAGAGAGCCTTATTATCACGGAAAGGTTTCGTCTGGCGCCTTGACCAACCTATCCATACTGTCGAGCTACCTTCGTATAGTGGAGTCATGGATCATGATAATCCCCAGGGTGCTTCGCCTTGCAATCTGCCAATAATCTCTAAAAGTGGTACGGAACGAGTGCATTCCACACTACAAATAGACAATTACTTATCTGATATAGCTGGGCTCGCTCTCTGTTTCCTCTTTTACTTTAGCGTTTAGCCTGGTAGCTTATCTAGAGGTTGTGCCTCTCCGCTTCCCTCCCTGTGAGGGTTGATCTGTTCCACGTCCTCGTATTAGCCTGTCCGACGTCCTTGCAACACCTAAGTCTTTATGCCTAGATCATGCCTCTGGAAGCGGCCATCACCAGCCGTTAGCCTTTAGGAGACATACAAAACACTTTCACCAGATGGTGGTGCCTGCAGATCAGATCACAGTTTTGAGCGGGGCCGTGACATGACTCGCCGCAGGGGTCTAACGCTCGCTCGGAACTACCTGCCTCATCCTTCACGGTTGCTCTCCACACCCGCTTGCTGGTTGCTATCATGGTCTTACCCATGCTGGTGAGATTCTTGTGTGTCTTGTACGTAATACCCCGGAATCTCCAGGATTTCGGCGGCGTTCTAGGCCTGGACTGGGACAAGTGTAACACTCTAGAATCCGGGGTTATCCTCCCATGAGAAACGCAAATGATAACTGGGCCACGGCAATGAATTGTCAACACCAGCCTGTCGGAATCTAGAAGGGGGGCTAGGCGTGGTAAACGGCCGTAGAGGCGGGTCGATAGTAACTCAGCACGTTGGGAGAATGCCCTCCGCGCAGGCATTTAGATCCAAGTCTTATCGCGGCACCATGCACCACTCCTTACCCCAGACCAAGATAGAGAACGGCAGGTTAGCTTATCTCTCGGCCCAAAGCCAGGGAAGGTGCTGGCGTTGTTTACCAATCTTAGACGGGGATATTCACTATCATCTGGAACTCGCTTCCACGTAGCTTGCAGCACCAATCATTGAGCCTAAATGGTAACCGTTAGGTTTCGTGTTGTATCTCAAGTCCCTAGGCTTGACGATATGGCGACGTCACCGCTGATAATCAGAGACGTGTTCCTAGCCTCTGGTTTTGGAAGTCTTCAGTACATAGAAGTGGCTGAGTATTTTTCTCGATTGCTCCTGAATCCCATTTGCCTAATATAATATATTTACTGCCTTTCCTCTCCATGCCTCTTGCGTTGTTACCAGCATCTTCCGATCCTCTCATCTCTTTCTGCTCTCTTTCCCATACTCTTCATCATCTGCTTTACAACAGAATATTCGTTCACAATGTCGAGCGATAAAAAAGATGACGAGTCCTTAAGGAGGACTGGCTCTAACAAGGTTGCCGATGTCTCAGCTGGCGTTGTCATAGACGAGGTGTCACACGCCGGCGGCTTGCATCGCGTCTTGGGTAACCGACAGATCCAGCTTCTCTCGGCCGGTGGTGCAATCGGTACGGCGCTCTTCATTAGCATTGGTGCCGCTTTGGCCAAAGGGGGCCCTGCCAGTCTGTTCATAGCATTTAGCCTCTACTCTGCCGTGCTTGCATGTATCAACAACTCAATGGCGGAGATAACAACGCACATGCCCGTCGCTGGAGGCTTTGTTCGTCTCGCCGGGTACTGGGTTGATGATGCGCTGGGTTTCATGGCCGGCTGGAACTTCTTCTTCTTCGAGGCACTGGCTATCCCATTCGAGATTACGGCCATGACCTTTGTCTCCTCCTTCTGGAGTGAGAGGGTGACCGATCCGGGCCCCACCGCCGCCATTTGTGCTGGCTGCATAATTATCTATGGGTAGGTCGTCCTGACTGATGTGAATCCTAGATCTTGGGTAGACAGAAGCAATTGCCCCCTTCTCTCATGTAGCGCCGACAGCTAACCGCGTTTCCATATTTCCATAGCCTTCTCAATATGGTCGCTGTCAAGGTCTATGGCGAGTCAGAGTTCTGGCTGTCTTCAGGCAAGATCATCCTTCTCGTTATGCTGTTCGCCTTTACCTTCATCACTATGGTCGGTGGGAACCCCAAGGGAGACGCGTACGGCTTCCGGTATTGGTCCAACCCTGGCGCCTTTGCAGAATATCTTTCTCAAGGCGACCTAGGTCGGTTCCAAGGGTTCCTCGCCTGTCTGTACACTGCCGCGTTCACCATTGTTGGCCCCGAGTACATCTCTATGGCTGCTGCTGAGACCAAGCACCCAAGCATTTACGTCAAGGAGGCCTACAAGACTGTCTATTATCGGCTCTGTTTCTTCTTCGTTGTCGGCGCTCTCGCAGTGTCCGTCGTCGTCCCATATGATAACCCGACTCTTCGTGACCTGTGGTTTGGTACCGGTATGGGCAATGGCTCCGCCGCCGGCTCCCCCTACGTTCTAGCTATGAGCATCCTCGGTATCAACGTCTTGCCTCATATTGTCAACGCCTTAATCCTCACATCAATCTTCTCAGCCGGTAACACATACTGCTTTTGCGCCTGCCGCGTGCTGCACGGCCTGGCTCTCGAAGGTCGCGCACCTAAGATTCTGGCTCGTACTACCAAGAGCGGTACCCCGATCTATGCCTTCGTTGTTGTCCTCTGCTTCGCTTGCCTGTCCTTTCTCCAGGTCAGCAGCGGTACTGCCACCGTTCTCAGCTGGATGACGAGTCTTATCACCGGCGGAGGCCAGATCAACTACATCGTCATGACCGTCACCTTCCTTCGCTACCACAAGGCCTGCAATGTCCAGGGCGTCGATCGCAAGACCAGGCCCTACTACGGCCGCTTCCAGCCCTACAGCACCTGGCTCGCCATCAGCATGCAAATCTTCATATGTCTGAGCCTCGGCTACACCTCCTTCCTCCCCTGGGACGTCGGCAGCTTCTTCGCCAGCTACACCATGCAGATCCTCATGCCGGTTCTCTTCATCGCCTGGAAACTCTATCACAAGACGCGCATGGTACCAGCCGCCCGCATCGATCTCATTTGGGAGAGGCCTCTCATCGACGCCTACGAGGCTGCCGAGACTGAAATCCTGACCGGCTTCTGGGCCGAAATGGGGAGTCTGATCGGTTTCCGCAAGGACAAGCAGAGCTCACTGGAAGCACCGATGCCCAGCAGTATGTAAGCCCCCGAGGGTGAGGCAGCCACCTTGAGGTGGGTACAAGCATGGATTCAAGGTTGTGCCTTGTGCCCTCTGCATGCATTGATGCTTCTACATACTACGGTTTCTTATCTTCGCTCAATGTGCTCAACATAGAAATAAAGAAGTAGGGCACGAGGGATCATAGGAACAGTATGATCGCTGAAAATCTTCTCTTGTTTCGTATCATTCTCATCTTCATTATTCGCTCTCGCTGGGAATCCATCTTTAACACACAGGGTACATATTCTATTACGGGATAGTTTCTCATCGTTATGTTGTCGGCAGATTCGGCCTGACCTCTTCTTGGTCTCTTAGACTAATTGCCAATTAGGGTGTCTTCGCTACAAAAGGATTGATTGCCACGATCGCAATTACATTTGGAATAAGCTGAATTACTCTGGCAATACTGCAAAGTCAGGTTAACAAGACGGAGGATTGTGTCACTTCCATAGGCAAGGCAAAAAAGTAGCTGTAATTTCCGATTCTAATGATAGTAGAGACCTTTCCTAACGGTCACTTAAGGTAGTTTTCCCCATACTATGCCCCCTGAAGGGCTGCTCATTGCTAGCAATGAGGATGTAACTGCTATTGATGACCTATAATCAGGGGAAATCCATAGAATCCTTTCATCGCCTTTGAAAACCCATTCGCTGTCTTCACTGATACTATAATTGTTGAAGGTTTTTGAGTGCCACGTGTCGCTGGAGTTTATCTGAAGGTCATCGTCCCCTTCTTTGTATACAGTTCCGATGTTGGTGGAGAACCTCAAATCGGTACATGAAGCGGCCTGTAATACCTGGATGTCCGAAATATTGGCTGAGAGCATCATGGCAGGCGACTTTAGGCTATAGATTCTAAGCTTGTCCGAAAAAGCCACCGCAATCCATTCGCCATTTCCAGAAAACTCGAGGAGCCTTGTGTTGATTTCATCTAGATTGATGGTATAGCTACGGGCCTTTGCATGGAGATCCCATACTCGGATCCTACTGAACAACGACTCGAGAAACACTTCTTCGAGTATTGCAGCATAGCAACCATTTGAGGAAAATGAAAAGTCAAGGATGTACCTATTTTTAATATTCAAGATCCAACCCCAATTAGATGTGTCCCATATTTTAAGGGTGGACTCAGTGGTGCAAGCAAACCACCGATCATCCTGTGAAAAAAACAGGTGGATCAGGTCTGCTCTCCCGAGATTTCCACTACCGGACATTGTGTGAATGCAAATCTGGGTGGCTACGTCCCAGATTTTAACGCTGAAACAATTGCCGCCATCCGAGGCTTTTTCAATCGCCGCTGATGCAAGCCACCGCTGGTTGTTTGAGAAATTGAGGGAAGACACGAGGGCCTGGCGGTCCTCAGTCTCCTGTGCAATTGGCTTATCCATTGACATATCCCAGAGCCTGACAGTGCGGTCTTCTGATGCCGAGGCAAGTAACCGTTTGCTTGGTGAATATGCGAGGTCGCTAATCCGTTTTGAATGGCCAGAAAGAGTTTGGGTGCAAGCTCCCGCGAAGGTCCAAATTTTTATTCTTTGGGAACGGTATCCGGCCGATGCGAGAAATGTAGATCCCAAGCAAAGAAGACCATATGTGATCAAGTCGTCAATCGGAAATCTATGTATACACTCCCCTGTTTCAGTGCTCCGAACTTCGATCTTGTTCTCTTTATTATCTTTAAAGCGCAAGGCAAGCAAGCTTGGATCAGTGGCAGAAAATGAAGCCGGGTGTCTGTCCTCGAACTCCAGGAGACGGTTACCGGTGTTCAGATTCCACACCGTGACCTCCTGATAATCAGCAGAAGGTGTCGAAGCTAATTTTCGACCATCTGTAGACTGCGAAGTCATCAACCCAGCTCGTATTGATCGTGCGGACACAGCTTGACGTGCTCAAATCCCAAACCTCAACACTCTGAGTAACTCCCTCATCTAGGAAGATCAATAACTCATTGCGTTGTGGCGAAAACTGTACCCACCTGGTACTTTTTTCGCCGTTTATAATAATATCCTGCGCAAACTCTTGGGCCCGAAGTTCCCATATTTTAATGGGATGGTTGACATATTCCGAAGCAATCGCGAGCAACTGCTTGTCATGAGAGAAAGACATACCCACTGCTCGTGGAGAAAAGCTCAGCTTCTGAACGCATTGGCCTGAAGACGTGTCCCAGATTCTCACAGTCGCGTCGTAAGAGCTAGAAGCTATTTCACAACCATCATGGGAAAACGCCACGGTGTTTATAGTTCCCATATGACCTTGCAGTGTGTGCGCGCAGACAGCGTCCCAAGCTATAGGTAAGCCGGAAGATATTTTCACTCTTGTTATCTCTTCTTCTTGATAGTTTTGCCTGACAAAACTGCTCATGGGGCTGAACACCAGAGCTGATCCATAGACTTGGAGAGGTGCCATCTCGATTACTTGCTGGAAAGAAAACACCAATCTCTGCGAATCTTCAGCGAGATCATTCAAGCTTTGATTCCTTTGCTCGCCCTACCGATTTTGTTAGCAATCACAACTTTTCGCCCACACGTAATATAGATGCACCCACGATGATAGATTTTAACTTCTTCACTGCTCTCACCGCCTCTGGCACTTTCTTCAGTAAAGACGCAGCTTCCAGCCAGCTCAAGAGTTGGCCCCTGAAAAAAACCTCGATTTCTTGTCCTGTCCGCGTGCACCAGTTTGGGACTTTCTCCAAATGGTCCACCCAGAAAACACATGGATATTCTAGACCAGCTAATGGGTCAAGACGAGGCACCGTAATCTCTTCGATAAGCGCCCCGGGGTTTTCGAGATTATAAATGTTCTTATCAAGGCCTTTCAGAACAGCTAGAGAGCGTTTAAACATGTGTAAGTGTTGATGTGGGATCCCGTCTGTCAATATCCTCATTGATTTGACCAGAAAGTCTTGGGCTGTTTGATGCACAAAGTAGACAGTTCTTTCATGCGTTGTCAGAAATGAGCCGCAGTCCTTGACTACAACGCCGAAATCTTTAAGTCTAATACCAACTTCCTTTAGTTCTGTAACCAGTGTATAGAGCTCATTAATCGCCAGTGGGCGGAAGGAGGTGCATGCAGTAGCAAGGATCTGTTTTAGAATATTCCCATGCTTACTGGCAAAGATCTGCTCTATCATCCGCTCATACAGGTCGCTCAGCTCTTGCGGCATTTCTCTAAGCTTTTGCATCGTATAGTAGCGCCTAGTCTCGGGGCGTGCTAGTTCTTCACACACCAAGGCCACCCAAAGGAAAGTGTCGCTAGCCTTGTACTGTAAAGTTTCGAAAATATTCTGTTTCAGCTTGGGATCATACCTCTTAATTTGCTCCAAGTGATCTACTTTTTTCTCTATAAAATACTTCACTGCCGTGGAAATGGGAGCCTTATTCAATTCGAGAGACACCTCGATATCGCTGCAGTCATTTCGAAACTGATCTTCAATGTCAGGGCAGTTTCGGCTTGAAAACAGCCATTTTACATCGAATATGCCAGAAAGCTCGATGATGAGACGAATAATGTCACGTCTATCACCATCAGAGCATTCATCCAAGGCATCAATGACAAAGACGGCGCTTGCTAAAACCGGGTCGCAGAGCATGACGCGAAGGAATTTTTCCAGGGCGCTTAGCGCATATGGGCCTTCGAAGAGCTTCTTCCCTTGAACACTATAGCTCTCGCGGATATATAGAACCAATTCTGGCCGTTGTTGGCAAAGCAACCATATCAGGCTTCTAAGTACTGTTGGAGCACTTCTTTGGTTTTGTTCCTGCGTCGCTTGGCAGAAGAAATAGGCGATTGGCTGTGTAGTTTCCTTCTTCAGTTCATCGATTATGCCGCAGAGAAGCATTGTCTTTCCTTTGGCTGGGTCTCCCTTGATCCATAGAAGGCGCCTTTCCTGATCTCGTCGAAATCTGCAGTAGGTTTCGTGGCGTAGGATCCAGCGGTAGGCATCCTCTAATAGTCCACCCTTTGTGCGCTCTATGAGTGCTTTGTGGTCCTCAGGGTTGATAACAAGCAAGTCGCACAGACATTGTTTGTCCCTTTCATCCAGTTGAAATTGACGAAGCGTTTCTGTCTGGTTCTCTATAGCCATTTTGACCTCTGCGAAGCCCAAGTCATAGTTTTCTATTTTCTCAACGAAGGACGTCCAGAGGTCTCCGTTGGAATTGACGTCCTTAGGAGACTCAGATAATGCTCCCAGGAGAGAATCAACGGGGATTGCCTATCCGATTAAGCTTCGCATCTTCAAACTGAAGCCGTTATTTTCCTGAGCTTTCTCTGAAATGACTTCTGGTGTGAGCTTTGCCAAAGCATCCATAGCTTCGTGTGAAGGTTCACTTTCAGGGTCATCTGACGCCCATATTATCGCATCTCTCAGACCAGGTTCGTCTATAGACTTCGCTTGATCCTCCAATTTGTCTTGCATCAGCAAATGACAAATAGAGAAACAGAGCGCAATTCCGTGACTCAAATCAATGACCATCTCCTCCTTCCGTGAGATGCGACCGTAATTTTCCTTGTACAGTAGAGGATGAGCCAGCTTATTGTAAAGGCTCTCTGCTAGACATGTGACTTGAATCTCAAAGCAGACGTTGTCAAATTTATGGGATATATCAGGAAGATCAGACCTGACCGTGACATGATGGTTCGTACTCTCATAGGCGCCAAATAATGCCTTCCAGTCCTTTCCAACACTGCGATGCCGAGGGAAGATATTTGAATCCTTTGTTTGCTGAAAGGTCCTCCTAATAAATTCGTTGGCCGGCTCAGTGTCAGAGAGAAAATCAACAGTAATCCGAATGCCCGTTAGATCATGCATATCGTCTAATATTTCGTGAAGTGTGACGTAGAGGCCTTTTCCGTGAGTTATTCGATATTCTTCTCGACGTGCGATGGACTCTTCAATCGACTCGCGAGATTTCACCCGACCAGTCACTGTGTGAGGAACTTTGACGTGGCGAGTGCAATACTCTCTCATCTCTCGCATCAACAATGCATAACCACTCTCGATCTCTGGCCAAATCTTTTCCACAAAATGAACTTTTACATGGTCATTTGTTGGAGCATTGGAGAAAAGGTCGCGTATTTTGGCATGAAGTGGTAAATCTTCATGGTGGCGACCTCTCAGCTCGAGGGGCCGCGACGACGGTAAAAAGCCCATTGTACAGCTAGGCTCCAGCAAAATGCGACGATGGAAAATGATAGAGCACTAGCTTAGTAGGTACAGCAAGCATAAGGTCAAAACAGGAGCAGTTTGCATCTCCCTGCTGGGTACTGGTAATGGTCGAGCCTAGCTTGCTTTACTCAACTGTAGGAAACATAAAAGATTAGGCTGTGGATATCTAGTGAAAGCAAAATGGATTACCCCGCTCGTGTTGTTCCTTAGTTGCGTAAGGTAGTTTACGACTGGAACCTGCACATATCCTGTGGCTCACGAGGTACAACTCCCAATCAGATACGGCCTGCAACGCCACATTGGTTCGCATAGGCGTTCTTCGTTGGTGAGAATGGAGTATTAAGCAGGGCCACATTGCAACCGAAAGGGACACGTAGCAAACAGCGACTGGTTTGGGAGCCATTCCGGAGGCACGCAGCTTTTTTCCTAATTAACTTGTTCGTTCGTGGAAGCCTCAACTAAGGACCGATTAATTTCATGAAAAGATGGACCAGCCAACTCATAGTTCTTACAAAGATTTTACCTTCTATCGAACCAAATTAAACCCCTCACTGTCTAGCCTGAACCAGTATCTAAATCGGGAAGCTGGGGCTGCGAGCACGGTCACAGTCTTAGATTTTGGGGAGCATGAGACAACATCTCAACATCAAATGGTGGAAGGGGTGGATTTATCTCATTTAACCACTACAAGCTCTTTGGTTTCTACGAGAATCATCCTTATCGAAGACATCAGCCCACGACTGATTAGCAGCGTGGGTGCAGCATTTGATATTGACCCTTCCTTCTTTGCCGGCTACATCAGCACCGATTTTGAAGCTATTGAGAATAAACCGCCGACGCCCTCGCTTGTCACACTCCCATCTGTCACTGCTGAAAGGGGCCAGCTTCACCTTCATTATCATCTTGTCATGGATTTGGGGAGTGCAGAGACCTTTACTACAGATACACCTTACGCATTGAAGACCGATGCAAATGTTGCCCGAAATGTTAGACGACTCCCACCTTTATCGGGAAGACAACTCGCTCTTGCCCGCGCGTGCTGTTCAGTCTTGTTGAAAAAGATTGGGGATCTATGGATATGCAAGTCTCCTCTCTTCAAGGCTTGTTGAGCGTCAGATGGCTAACTTGAATAGGTTTGTTTCTTGTTGATTCGCCGATTAAGGTTGTGCTTGAAACTGGGAAATCACACAATCGCTATAATGCCAAACCCTTACATGGTGGCTACGAAGACTTCAACCCACCGCCAGTATTCTCCTCATTCTCGCTTGATGTAGAAAAGAATTTAGACTGCAATCGGTCAATGGCTGGCGGCATACTCCGCCACTTCATGACACCTCCAGTATTCTCACCCATCTCACCCCAAATCCTTAGCATTAGCTACTACGCTCTTCGAGTGAGCCTATCTGAATGGCTGCTCTATACGCTCCTCATAAGTCGATACTGTAAGCACTATGAGTACTCCCTCAACGACATCTCCACAAGGCTCCATGACGATGATATCATTGATCTACAACGCTGGCGGCGTCGAACCAAACAAAGCCGCCAAAAGCTGGAAATCCTCGCACACTTCATCGAGTACTGGGGACAGGGACTAGACAAACAGGCCGGGAATATAATGCTGAAGGACATACAGTATATCCAGAAGCAATTGGATGATTATAGCCGGTCACTGGAGCAGATGCTCACGGTAGCAACCTCGATGGTACAGCTGCTCGACTCACGCCGTGCGATTCTTGAGGCTGTGAGCGTCAGGCGACTAACGTATATCGCACTTATTTTTGTGCCATTATCCTGGGTTTCAAGTTTGTTTAGCATGTCAGACACGTACTTGCCGGGGCATAGCCGGTTCTGGGTGTATTTTGCTGTGGCAGTTCCGTTGGTTTTTTCATGCTTCCTCTATGAGGCCTGGCCTATGGTTAAGTCTTATAGTATAAGAAGGCCTTAAATTATGCCCAGTAAGTAACATTGTACGATAAAATAAGCCGAATATAACTTTAATACTATTACTATTGCACCTTGACTCTTGAGCCTAAGACTTTAAGCCCGGATAAGTGGAATTGCTACGAATCTCTACGTCTTACAGGCCATGAATACATACCAAAAACCCGAATTCAAATATATAATCATCATTAATACACTCTAGGTTATGGGCAGTTATTGTTCCCTATTATTCTGTGTTCTAGTAGTGTTTGTGCAGATATTGCAATAAATGTAAGCCAGACGGGAGAGCTGCCTAAGGGAGCTTTTTTATTGTCACATAATTTCATTCTATCGAGATGTCGGGTCTGGCATCTTTCGTGGTTGTTTGAACTTTCGTATTACTGCACGTTTACATAGAAATTATTTCGTTTACTATTTATAGCGTAAACTTCTTTGTTAAATTGCAGTATATCCTTGTTCGTTTTCGATATTGAAATTGCTCTCAGTTTCCCTCTCCTTTTCGATATCATCCTCCAGCTGAAGGTATGCGAGGTCATATGGAAGCAGATGTGTTAGAGTCAGCTAGAACTGATTCCAGTCTACGGGACCACAGCTCCGCATTCTCGTATTCGAAGTCATTAAGGAACGACGAGATTAGACCTAGAGACATAATTTTCCTACTGCGATGTGGAGGTCTAGGCATCCAGACTCACGCGGCGCACACAAACTCAAGTCACGTGCTTCCTGTTTGTTGTCACAAACCTAAGGCCAACTTCTCCAGGCGCGAGAATTTCATCACTGAGGCCTGTCACCATCTTCCATTCTTACATGACCCAAATGAGGTAACTTGTTTTGCCAAGTCACCTATCCGGGGAGCTGATCAATTCTCTGTTCCTCACGAAATCAAGGTAGTCGAATGGTCTCGGCCACGATGCGAGTAATTCCCCGGGTTCGATTATCTTTCAGCATCACGGCACAGTACCAATCGCGAATGCCACGCAACTTCTCCCCGTCACCGCACTGGAATAATCGAATCGCGCATCAAACCCGTCCGATTACCACGTCATCAAAACCCAGCGACCCGGTTTCGTCAATCGGCGAGATCAGGCAACGTTGCGGGCTGATGTTCAGCAGAGATGATCTTCAGCATATTATCGCCTGGGTTGGTCTTTTCGGTTCATTCTCACGTCATACACAAACCCCACTGAGCGATGTCGATCTACTCGTGGGTTTCAAGAAGGACGCATTGGAGGATGATATATACTTTATGGGAGACTTGACACGAGAGTTGAAAGGCGTGCTTGAGAGAGATGTTGATGTGCTCTATATGCGTTATCAACAACCCCCAAACTTCATCAATTGCCAGGCTTTGGTCACCGGCACAACGGTGTACGGTTCTAATGAATGGCTGCAAGACAACCAACCTCGGGCAGAAAGACTGCTCTCGGACACTCGAACCAGATTTGTCAAGGCTTTGCGTTTAATGAAGCAAATGACTGGAAGCCTAGCGCCTCTTTCCCAGAAGGTAGGATCAGACATCTTTGACTTGCCAGGAGCCAATACTAACGGAGCACCATGATTAGGAGCTATTCACATCCCCCTCTTTCTTTGCTGACCTGATCGGCAATTTGAAGAAACTGCTTCATCTACTCTACTCAGAAGACCGAGATGCTGCAGGAATAAATAACTATTTTGATATTCTTTATGAATGGACAGAGCCGCTTCCTCAAATCATTCAGCGGTACCAAATAGGAGGCCTCGAGTCATTAGACGGAGAGAGCCGAGAGCGCCTTTGGCGCCTTTTGACTACAAATTTGCCAGACCGTGCTCGCTCGCTCCAGATTATATATCTGCTTATTGTCCAAGAAGTCTTTGATACGAAAAAGGCACAATTGGATTCTTTCACGATGGAATAGAATAGCTGCTTGTCGCGTCATATCACTCTGTGAAAGGAGAATGTTAATTAGAGAGAACACCAAATTAAAGGCTGGCAGCATCTGAAAATTAGAAACGGTCCTAGACAAACCAACTTAACTGGTAATATAACATAACATCACTATACCGACATTGAGAGGGCAAGTCGTTGCTTTTTTTGTACAGTCAGTGCTGCACAGCCGTATAATAGTTGATATACAGTAGTATAAGTGCCAAGGATTTCACATGCTAGCCCTTAAGCCTTTCCTTTGGACAGCCAACACATTCAACCTCATTCCTAGGTATGTTGTGAGAAAGTCCCCCTTTAACAGAGCCAGACGAATATTGCGATGAAGGAAAATCTAAGACGGCTGACCCCATAGAATTCGCTGATTTCTACCACATCCTTAGGGCCGGCCTTTTGTCCACTAAAAGCCATGATGCAAAGCATAATTTGACAGTAGTTTTTTTCACAATGTTCACCTATTTGTGAAAATGTTGTTCTAGTGATTAACGCGTTTGAGAGGACAAAGACCTAGAGTGGGTAGCAGTTTCTCTTTTGCCATCAGTATGAAGACCAGGACCAACACATAATGAACAAGCAATTCCACAAGGAAGTGTAGCTTCTGGACGCTTTAGTAAGACACTGTTCATTGCTACATGTAATCTTATGAACTATTTTACTTAGCTTTATCTTGCTTCCTAAGTAGATATTATTAGCCTGATCTTGGGATAACTTAACCATAATTACGCAGAAAAAGTCATTGCGGCCTTGATTTAGCAATAAATACTTCTTTATCACCTGCTACTCACCTAATCACCTATAAACTCTAGCTAAGTGGAAAGAACAAAGTTTTTGCATGCCCAACATACAACGATGAAATCCCTCTTCTTGGCGTCTATCTCGTCCATAAACTCCAAGTTGCCATCCTTCTCAGTCGCAGCAACCGTCCCATCTTCATCAATCCATGACAACTCCTTGGATCCCTTGTTTGGACCCTCTTGCACGGTCAGCAAGAGCTTCTTCTTCCAATCATCGCTGTCACGGTACCCGCGCTTGTGCATGAGCGCCTGCATCCTCTCCTCCTCAGCTTGCGTCGCAGCACGTCTGATGGGAATCATGTGGAAGAACTTGTATGACCGGCTAGACTTTTCCATCAAAACACTTCCTTGGACGGTGCCCTGCTTCTGTCCTCTTACGACGAGGAGGGGCTTCGTTCCGAGGCTGATGGGGATGTGTATCTTTTCGCCGGAGTAAATGGTCAGGTCATCGTCGTATTTGACAAAAGGCTCGGGATCCCCACTGCTCGAGGCTGCACTCAGTCGGCGGGCATCGTTGGGCAGGAGACGGCAAATTTGCAGCTGCCATGGGTTGCCGGTTTGTGTGTTGCGGGTAGAGATGTGATAGGTTGGGGTGATTGAGGTGGCGGTTGTTTTGTAAACATAGCGGCCTTGCAAGTTGAAAGATTGCTTGTTTCCCTGTGATGGTTCTGCCGCTAAATAAGGCGAGTTCAGCCGAAGAGTCGTTGTGTTGTCGAATGCTTGGCGAGGGGGTTCGCCAGAGCTACTTTCCGTGAGACTGGTCTGGCTCATTTTCGTACTTGGGTGATTGATTATGTGGTGATTGTTTAGAAGAAGAGACGAAAGAGATGGAAGAAGCCTAATGGAAGTTGAGAAGCAGGTCTTGTAACGAATCAACACCACATATATAAACCTAGAGACTCGTGCGGGGTAGTAGGTGCAGTTCAGGGCAATTCTTCGATGCTTGTTCATCGGTCCAGCAACTAAGGGTGCGGGATTAACATTGAAAGTTCGATGGGTGGCTAGACTCGGTTACGACGGCAATGGCCCTGTCTGAATTTGTTCTACATTCATGTCAATTGTCTTCTGCTGCTATGGACGAGCAATAGGTACTTTTGCAATTGAGTGTTTACATAACCTTACCAGGCGGCTTCTTGGGTGGAGTTGCCAAGGCCTTGCATCGCCCGGCTACTGTGTCGGTCTCACTCTAATGTTCGGGACCGAGATCATATCAGTTCCGAGTCAGAAATGGCGCATATAACTCGCATGAATTCTCGAAAGAGGAAAGATGGGCTACTGAAGGGAGTCTGGAATGCTTGACGAGGTCACATAAAACTTAGTAGACTTGTATGCATAGTGCACGTGTTAGATCCCTGAAGCTAGGAGGAAGAGCATATAATTACCTTGTTCGGTATGCGATTCGAATTAGACCAGGGACGGACAAAATCCCCCGGTGATAGACCCCACCTGCATTATGTCTTCTCCGTGATGTTTCCGGATCATAGCGCCACGAGCAAAGAAGATGGCTGAAGCGGGTCTTGCAAGTTTATTCCCTTCACGGCACCCATAAACGCTTCTTTGTCGCCATCTAACGAGTGTTGAACGTATCATCCTGTTTCCCAACATTCAAATAAAAGATTAATGAACCCGGGTATATTTCACTATGTCACCGTCGGTGGAAATATTGTAGCCTGCCTTGTTGCAGATCGTTTCCAATGATTCAATCAGAACCCAGGACTTTATCGCTTGAAGCTGAAACGCGAGATGAAGCCTCTATTATCAACTTACAGGCTCTTTTCAATATCGGTGGTGACTTGGTTTGGGTTGATTAGAGAGTGCCTATCCTTAGGATCCCGAACCGGTCCACCACCATTGATCATCGGACATCTCTTTTACCAAGTATATCATCAAAGAGTGATGAATAACGGCCTTAGCACTGACCCCATTCTCAATGATTCTTTGATGTATATCTACTATTTGGCGAGTGGGCGGAGGTGGTGGGCGGAACGGTATAAAACATAAAAAAAATATGACAAAAACTTCAAAAAGACAGGTTTCTTGCGTAATCTGGGAATCGAACCCAGCCCTAGTGCTTGGAAGGCACCAATCCTAACCTGAAACGATGTTAATCACCGGAAATGGACATGCGGGTGAGATAAGTAACTTACCACTAGACTAATTACGCTGCTTGGTTGTTTGGTAATGGCAGAATCTCGACTATGTAGTGGAGAACTTTTCAGACATTCGCTACGGGACTTCGGGTTAGAGGACACAAGCCGAACAATACTGATCCAGGATCAAGAGTGGTCTACATTAGCGACAGGACCCGGTTGAAGACAATCATGTTGAATCTAGCTACTGCTATAGATGAGACTGACTCATGGCTCCCCACAGAGTATGTGCAAGTAATTAAGAGGCTCACCATCTGCAAGATTCCAACAGATGCTTTGATTTCTACCTGAATCCTCGTGGTCGATTTGCCATGTTCCAATGTGATGCACAAACATGCTGGGAAGTTGCCAAACCTATACCACGAATATGGCACTGTTCACATTCATTTTATACCCCAGCGACGGGGCGCCCAGGTCCAGATTCATCTCACCAACGAGCAAGTTATCCACTTGCACTATTTGTTATAATTTAACCCAGGGAAGACCTGGTTTTGTGTTTTCAAAGAAAGACGAGTTCTCCTTTGCATCAAAGGATATAGATCAGGCTGTATCCATCCTAGTTCGGAAAGGCAGCACATTCGCTGCCCGATGATGCCCAGTAGGCTCGCACTTAGATGTTGATCAATCTTGCATGGGTTTTGAATTTCCGGCACACTTGATCCGATTACGATGGCGGCATAAACATGGCCCCAAAGTGTACACAGATGCTTCTGTGCTCTTGTGTTGCAACGGGTTGAGCTTAGCTTTATGTTCAGAGCAACTCACTGCTACCTCGCTAGACCAGACCAATCTACCCTGCGAATTCCTCAGCAGGGTTACGCTTTATCTCTCCAAAGGTGAGCTTCGGGACCATTATCCTTCCGACTTTAATCGTGAAAGCCTAGACGCTTTGCTTAATTTCTCTGATGTAATTCGCCGACGGTAACGCATGGACGCTTTTAGTAGATTGATCAAGAAGAATAGTAAAATATCTTCGAATTTGGAAATATCTTTGCTCAAGCAACATCTCCAATCATTTATGCAGAGATCGTTACGGATAACTAGCTCAATAGATCTGCTAGACTTGAAGGTAGAATCAATTGTATAAAACGTACAGTTATAACTCTATACAAGTAAGGAGAAGAGAGATTTAGTAGTACCTACCTTACAATAGACTGAACTTTACCTGGACCATCATATACGTAGGGTAGGATCCAGCACGTTGGCAATCACAACTACCTAGGATAAGTTGGTTTAGATATTGCGACAATGCAAAGCACATCTTTGCCAACAGGAACAATGGAAATGGGACAGGACATTGACAACCCATCCCCTATAGGATGCACATCCATGCAGAGTCTAAGTGTCGAACGTTCACTCTCGCCGCTTCTCAAGAGAGGATTGGCTAGCTGTGCGCCGACCGTTGATTACTGCTACAACCGCGACCCTTGTTTGAATCGCCGACCTCAGAACGCTAAAATAAACTATTGCTTGGTAGATAATTAAAGTTTATAGATAAGGTGAAGGAGACATATTCCGGTTCGGGTATCTGGAATAAACAAGGGTCGGGTATACCGCGCGATCCTGTGATCCAAATCAGGGCTCTCCAGTGCTGGGATTATTATGTAGATGCTGGTGAAGCAAGAATCTTCCGCAGTACCGTACCTGGCGTATAGAATGGATTTGCCTCTTCGAGATAGATGCTTGTCAGCTTATACGAGCCGGCCGCTTCTATCCAGGATCACTTTGAAATTATAAGTATGCCCTTTCCTACTGCCCGCCTGTTGCAGTCTTGTCTTTCGCCAACCAAAGATCCGTCCCGATACTCAATATGCATTTCGTTAGGATTGTCTTCTCCCTCTTTGCTCTGTCCAGCCTCACCTCTGGCGATTATGTCCATCCCACTGTCGTCCAAGCTATCCGCGATACTGCAGAATATCGCAACTATGTTGCAGCCCGCGATGTTTTCAAGGAGACCCGCGCCCTATTCAGTCGTGTAAGCGAGCCACTGTACCCGCTTCCCGTGCTGAATTCTAATAGCGTATAATATTTAGAAATATAACGAGCGTGCATGTTTGGAGTTCTCCGGCGTACTGAAATGCTATCTTGATGACCGGCACAAAATCTGTGGCTGCGGAGCAGGGAAGAAAAAAGGCAACGCCTGCAAGTGTCCGTAATAGAATGCTTCTGCGGATGTATTAGTGTAAGTGCTCTGGCCAACGGGCTAGTGATACTTACTGGCTTGGTCGCCGAAAATCTTCGAGCTTGAAGTGCTGAAGTGCTTGGATTGGTTGATGTCCTTGGGTTAGTGTAAGACGAGTGTGAAGCCAGGTGAAAGACCCAGCTTTAATAGTTATTCGACAAGCCGCTATCCTGACGGCAAGTAAATATCCGTATGTGGCATTATCGTAAATACATCGATCCAATGATCCACAGGCCGGTCACTCTCGAGACATTACTTGATCCTATTGAGAGTAAAAACATCACTCTCTTTGGTGGTTTATTTCGTCCGCTCGTGAGAGCCGGCATGGCTCTCCATCCCCAAGCACCCCAGGCAGCACTACCCAATGAAGCACTCATTGACTTGCCACTCAAAATCATCCCTCACACAGCCTCTGTGATTGATTCATGCCAAAGTGCCGTTCCTTACCTCGAAGACGAGCCCCATTTCGAGTTTTACGACCGGATGTTCCCCGAGGACAAGGGGTGCCACGATATGCAGGGATTCTTACAGCTGGCTGATCGCTTCCGTCGCGAGCGAGATTTCTTTATGGCACTTTTAGCCATCATATACTCCATTAAACAGGACAAGGAGTCTCTCCTAACACGGTCGCGGGATTCGAATATGATCGCTATTGACCCTGAGCACCTAGACCTCAAGGATCCCACATGGCGAAATTTCCGTCTGCCATTTAATGAGGTTGCCACGAAGCATCACGGCATCCCGCAAATAACGAGACACGCGATGTCTGTATTCATCATTTTGCAAAGTGTCATGACCAAGAGAGCGTTCGGAGGTATCTGGAGATCCTCAAGCGGATTTATCCCAAGGATACATTCCTTAATACTTATTTCAAGATCCTGTTTGCTGCCTACCTATAAGACGCATGTACTAACGATTTAGAGATAAGATGATATAAAATGAGATTCTTAGTGTCACAAGCTTCCGGATTCTGGTTCTGCAAAAACTACTCTTCTAGTCAATTATCCGTATGGAACGTCGCCTCTTGCTTCAATAAGGGATGGCCCGTCTTCTCAGCGTTGATAAATGCGACAGCGAGTGGGGCATCGACTACAGCATCCAGATACCTAGGCCCAGCCCGTTTAATGCCTTGTGGTACCTTCTCCGCGAGACAAGGAGTGTCAAGAGTCAGACTGCCGTCGGCATAGTCGGGTTTGACTTGTGGAACTACGAAACCAAGGCTAGTGCTAAGCTGAACAGCAACTGGAATGTCTGACGCATGCGCATCAGTAAACAGGAAGTCAATACACATGTGAATCTGGCTCAAGAAAACCTAGATAAGTATCAATTAACTTCTTAGCTGCTAGATGTAGTTACTTCTTGTCGAAAGTCAAAGGAAGAATGAGACGTCTTCTTAGTTTAACAGCCCAAGACAGGGAACAAGATGGGCAATACTGAGAAGATTGCCCCTTCCTCTTGTTCCTTTACTCTGGGGCCAATTACAGTTTTGGTGGTTTTCATAAGGGTTGAATAGATGATGGATGGGTGTGTAGCAGCATAGGTGGATATCAACAAAGATAAACAATGGCTAACGTCTGAGAACTGACGTAACTTTAGTGGCGTAGCACCTTGATGTAACCTACCTGCCATGTAACCTGCCGGACTTCTTACATCAGGCGAGTTTGAGTAGTCTACATCATGGTCCAGGGCGTAAGATGAGATCAACTGTCGCTGAAGCCAAACAGAATGCAGGATTTCGGAATACTTCATACTACATCGACAATCTCTACTAAGCAACTATACATTCAGGGCGCTTTTATTAGTCAGACTATTTCCGAGCACACCTTCGTGGCCGGCGAAGCTTGCTGATCTCACCACAGGGCTGTAGAAGTTCCAAAACGCTTATTTAAGTGTTCTGGACCCAAGAATCTACTACTACCCTGCCTTTCCCACACAACTATGCGCTCATGTAGTTTGATCAATTGATTGTTTGTAAAATTCGCAGACGTATCGAAAATGGGTGAGCAGAAGAAGACTTTTCAACCCTCATTCTTTGAGCGCATCGGAATCTCAACCTTCCACCTCATCAACAGGGTGGTGCCATGGTTCAAGCTTCCGACATTCCTTGGAGCGATTAATCTCGCATTTCTGAGGATTGAGCTCCGGGGCTACAACCTACACGATGGTTACGCGTCTGCGTCTGAGCAAGGGTCGCCGGGTGATACTCCTATGATGGATGAGCGTTTCCAGACAGCTCGAAACTCGGATGGCCAGTTCAACTCGCTGGAGCAGCCTCGCATGGGATGCACAGGAATGCGATTTGGTCGCAATTTTCCCCGAGAGCACTGTCAGAAACCAACTGAGGAGGAACTGTGGTTCCCGAACCCGCGAATCATTAGTGAGAAATTCATGGCACGCAAAGAGGGTGGGTTCATCCCGGCGACGACACTCAATCTGCTCGCGGCTGCTTGGATTCAGTTCCAGACGCACGATTGGTTCAACCACGAGCTCGACCACGTAAGTAAACATGGCCATATGACAACACGAGGAAGAGAGCTTAGCGCTAATCTTTTTCTAAGGAGAATGAGCCTCACGATATCCCACTCCCTCCTGGCCACTCCTGGCAGGGGAAGATGACGTTGCCGAAGACCAAGCCAGATGAGATCCTGGACCCTTCAGATGTGAAGTGTCCTGGCTACAAGAATGTCAACACGGCGTGGTGGGATGGGTCACAGATTTATGGATCTACGGAAGAGGCAACACGTGCGCTCCGAACATCACGGCCCGACGGCAAGCTAGAGCTCGCGGAGAACCGCACCGGGGCTTTCATACCAAGGGACAAGGATGGAAATCCACGTACTGGATTTAGTGACAATTGGTGGGTTGGCATGGAGATGCTGCATACCCTTTTCGCCCTCGAGCATAACGCCTTGTGTGACATGTTCCAAAAGGCCTATCCAAAATGGACTGGGTACGTGAAGGAACCCATATTGACAATATATATAGCTAACACTAACCGCACATTAGAGATCAGATCTTTGACAAGGCTCGGCTGGTTAATAGCGCATTGATGGCAAAGATCCACACCGTAGAATGGACGCCTGCTATTCTTGCACACCCAATCCTGGAACTTGGCATGAATGCGAACTGGTGGGGCCTTGTGGGAGAGAAACTTACCAAAATGCTAGGACGAATTTCCAAGAATAGTGAGATCATTTCTGGAATTCCAGGATCTGGCGTGGATCATGATGAAATCCCCTTCAGCCTCACTGAGGAGTTCATCTCGGTATACAGGATGCACTCTTTGCTACCAGGTAGGCATCATCTCATCTCCAGACAATATACCGATAGCTAATATAGATCAGACAACATTGCATTCTTCGAAGCCACGCATGGAAAACATTACACCACAACGCCTCTCGCAGACCTGACTTTTCAGAACGCGCAGAAGCCGCTTGAATCAGGTATTTCGTTCGGAGACCTCTTTTACTCATTCGGGATCAACTATCCAGGAGCGATCACAAACAACAATTATCCTAATTTCTTGCGCGACCTTCACACTCCTGATGGCCTCCATAGAGATATGGGAACTGTAGATATTGTGCGTGATCGTGAGCGTGGTGTCCCACGATACTGCGCTTTCCGCCGCATGCTGCGTTTGAGCGTGCCCAAGACCTTTGAGGAGCTCACGGGTGGCAAAAAGGAGCTCGCGGAACAGCTTTCAGAAGTGTACAGCGGAAACATCGAATTAGTTGATGCCTTGGTGGGATCCCACAGCGAGCCTGTCATCCCCGGGTTCGGTTTCAGCGAGACGGCATTCCGTATATTCATCGTCATGGCATCACGGCGTCTGAAGAGTGACCGATTCATCGCCGGACAATGGAATGCAGAAATGTACACCAAAGAGGGTCTTCACTGGGTGCAACATACGACGATGAAGGATGTACTGATTAGACACTTCCCAGAACTGGAAGATACCCTGAAGAACAGTCAGAATGCGTTTGCGCCCTGGGAGATGAAGCCTGATTCGAAGAATTACCAGGGTATCGAGACGAATGCGAAGAAAACCTAGAGGGCTTTCTTGCCACTTACTTTCATCTGTTTTGTCCATCTATTATCCAAGTATTCGCCTTTGGCGGCTTAAGAGCGGCTTAAACCATTAAAACTTAGTCTTAGGAAGATTTAGAGTTGCTTGATTAAGTTGTCAAACTAATTGCAGCTCTTCTGGGCTAAAACCACAACTTAATAATCTCACTTGTGTGTCCAAAATGGCTTCTGATCATATCATTATTCAATCATGTTGGGCTTTTAATCCGATATTGCTGTCAGTGTACTACGGAGGATCCAATTTTGAAATTTCACAAACCGCTAACTCTATGGATGCAGCACCTGAGACAGCTTTTCAGCAGCATACTTTCCAAGCACCTGTATAGTTCCCATACCCAGCATCTCCAGCACGCTGATATCCAAGCCCAGTGTCTGCTTCCACCAGAGCCTCATCTCGATAGCCACGAGGGAGTCCATTCCAATATCCGCCAAGCCGACCTCGAGATTGAGCTCGTCGGCGGGAATGAACAGCAAACTCAGCACCTTCAGTCCGATGGCACGGGCGAGGAGGTCGGCTGCTTCAGGCGTGCTCAGGGCGTCCGGGTTCTCACGGGCTTGGGACAGGAACCCCTTGATACCATCGCCCACGTCACCGGCGCCGGCGCCTGATCCACCATCAGACTCGTTGCGATAGACAGCGAATCGTGGGTCTCGACGCCAAGGGACGCGGCAGTTGGGGCTGGTCAGAGGCAGCAGGCTCCTGATACCCAGGGCAAAGGTACGGGGATCGGCTGAGCCATCCCAGGACAGTGCACGCGGGGACGCAGGAGCGGTAGCCGCCGTCAGGGCATCCAAGATGTCAGTTTCCCGGAGGGCGTGGTAACCCGTTGCCTTCATCTGGTGGATGAGCTCAGCACTCTCAGAAACATATCCGACACCAAAGACGGCACCTAGAGCTATGGTAGACGCCTCGAGACCGAGACCCGCACGGTACTGCACGAAGGAATCTAGGAAGCTGTTGGCACTGCCGTAATTGGCCTGTCCCATGTTGCCAATGATGCCAGAGATGGAGCTGAACATGACGAAGAAGTCGAGTTCAGCGCCGGACTCAATCGCCTGGTTGTGGAGGTTCCAAGTTCCCTGGACCTTGGGGCCAACAGCTGTGTGCCAGTCATCCCAGGTCATGTTGGCCCAGGCCTGGTCACGCAGAAGCATTGTCATGTTGATGATGCCCTTGAGAGGAGCGTTGTCGCCGGCCGCCTTGATGGCCTGCGCAACGACGCTTTGCTCCGTTACACTCCCGGGAACGAGCTTGACGGATGCTCCCATGGTCTCCAGCTCGCGGGCGAATGCGAGATCCTCAGGCTTCCCGGCACTGCGGGAGAGGAATACAAGGTTGCGGGCCCCGTGTTCTATAAGCCAGATAGCCACTGCCCGTCCAATTCCACCGAGTCCCCCTACCAGGAGATAGGACGCAGCATGTGCAAAGACAGGTGTCCTCCTCCGGTCTGAGATAGCAATATCTTCGTGGATAGTGCCGTCCACGTTCCGTAGCTCGATTGCAACCTTTTCAATCTGCTGCTCGCTCTTCTGGACGAGCTCGAACGCGTCTTGAATCTGAGTGGCGGGATATACTGTGACGGGTTGAATTGGGAGGATTGCCCGTTCCTCAAACAATTCGAGGACGGAGCGGAGAAGCCTGTTTATGTCAGTCGTTCCTCAGTGAAAAGAGAAAAATTAACAATACAACTCACCTTTGAATGATGACAGGCTTCGTTGACTGTAGACGATTCCAATCAATGTGGTGGAAACTTCGGTTCGGCCTCGCAGCATCCCCAATGTCGTTTCCAATGCTGATATGTCTGCCGAGTTCTGCAACGGTATCCCAGCTTGCCTGGGCCAGTTCACCCGAGAGGGAGCTCAGCACCAGGTCTACTCCCTCTCCGCTTGTCTCACGTAATATGCCATCTCGGAAGGAGACATCCTTGGAGGAGAAGATCCTGTTTTGAGGGATATTCCAGGAGCTGTGTAGATACTCGATCTCCTCTTTAGAGCCAGCTGTAGCATAGATCTCTGCACCAGCGTGCCGTGCCACCTGAAGGGCTGCGAGTCCAACTCCGCCTGCTGCGTCATGGATCAGAATAGACTATATGGCTACTGTAAGCTGATGCACACGAAAAAAAGCTCGAGAAGTTTTGTTTCCTTACCTGCCCACGCTCCAACTGGCCGATGTGCTTTAGAGAGTAGATGGCAAGGCCATACGCCGAGGCGAGCGTAGCAGCATCATTAAAGCTGAGGTTATTAGGGATCCGGATCACTCGCTGAGCCGATTCCGTAACCGTAGTTGCAAGAGTCCCATGGCCCAGGAGAATCACCCTGTCGCCGGCCTGCAGATGTTGAACTTGGGGTCCGACGTGCCGAACAATTCCTGCAGCTTCATGGCCAAGGAACGGACTGCTCGTGTCGATGCTACCGGTAGCAATGCGAACATCCTAATCCAGACTGTCAGTACGATTGAATCTAGCAAGGGGAAAAGGTAAATTCTTACTCTTGAGTCCAACGCAGAAGCGTAAACGTCCACCTGCACTTCGTTTCCCAGGGGCTTCTTGGTCTCCCGGCGAGACCACTGCAGCTCTGCCTGGCGGCCGGAGCGGCTCGCAGACAGCGCAACGGCATCACCCACATCTGATGTGAGTAGCAGGTCAGTCAGAACGAAGGGGAACAGTCGTCCAACCTTTACAACCCCCTCATGAAGAGCATACTCCATCTCAGGAGTGAGGATCTCGTCCTCTGCATCTCTGCTTTGAAAATGCGCAAAGATGTCTAGCAGCTTGGACGTATCCTTGGTTGAGTCTGCATTGCCATCTCCGGAGTAGACCACGCCGAAGTGCATGCCTGTCTCGCTGCGGACGACGCGGGCCAGTCCGAGGATCTGAGCATACCGCGGATCCTTGGCTTGGATGGGTGAGGCTGGAGTGACCCAGAGTAGGCCAGATCTATCCAGTTGGTCCATGAACGCTTTGAGTTTATCAAAGTTGTCCTTGGTGATATCCGTGAGGAAGGGTCCCTTGGCATCGAGCAGTGAGATGACATCAACACCCGGCTCCGGAACGTCCTCGAGTGTGGAGCGTGTGATGCTATATCCCCTCTCCTGCAGCCCCTGGACCACTGGACCGAGGTCAGACGAGGCATCTCTGGCTAGAAGCGTGATTTTCTTGAGCGCAGGAGTCTTCTTGGCAGGTTTAGCAATGAACAAGGCGTTCAGCTGTCCATCTTCCACCACCGGCTCTGGAACGTCGAACCCGGCGGCTAGTAGCTCGTTCTGCCACCTCTCCGTGCTCGCGTAGGGCTCCTGGACGCGACTGTCATCCGCCCCCTGCCACCATTCAGGCTGTAAACCGCGAACAAAGTTGATCCACTTGCTGCCCGAGCTGGGATTGAGCTCTTGCAAGAGCAGGCGACCATCCGGATGGAGCATTTTCCGCACGTTTGTCAAGCTCTCCTGGATATTCTTTGTCTCGTGGATCACGTTGATAGCAATGATGAGATCATAGCCATCCTCTTCAAAGCCCTGCTCTGCAAGATCTTTGCCGATGTGAAGAGTGGCATAATCGACATTCGAGTAAGCTTCGAGCTTCTCTTTGGCCGAAGCGAAGAGGCTTGTCGAGGAGTCGGAGAAGGTGTACTTGGAGTATTGAGAGCCGAGATGCTTGAGGATCTCCTGGGCGCTGGAGCCGTCCCTGGCGCCAAGATGCAACACGCGTAGGTTAGGCTTGGTGTGTGCCAGATGTTCCAGGAAGTCTGATATGTCGTACTGGTCCGCGTAGGCCTGCAGCTGAGTCAGGATGTCATCTTCTTGTAGCAGATCTGAGACCTCAAGTTGTCCATCGAAGATGTCCACCAGAGCCGTAGATATTTTTGCCAAGGCTTGAGCGGCATAGATGGCCGGGGTGTCTCGGAGGCTTTCCACCAGAGCTTGGATCTTCTCACGAGGATCTTGCTCGTTGGCGTCGGAAGAGCCTTGGTGCTGTTCAGCCTGTGACTGAAGCCATGCTTGATACAGCTTTAGATGCGGCAGACTGGTCTCCTTATCGGCAACCCGGCTGTGTGCGTAGAGCAAGGAGGCTTGGTATATGTCATCCAGGGTCTTGGAGTGCGCTCCGTAATCAAGAGAAGGCTTCAGAACATCCTTGGCGAGGAGGAAATCTACATGTGGCTTCCAGACATGGCGAGCCGCGGCATGGGTGTCAGCTGGTGCAGGCTCGTTGAGAAGGGCCAACTTTGCACCAGACATGCGCATGACCACTTGGCCGTCCGCGACAGCTTCTGCAGTCCCCAGCACGGAGCCCTTGCCGACAAACGCGGCAGAGGCATTGACAATGACATTCGAAGAAGTGCGGCGGATGGTCAGTTCCTCGATGCTCGTCGCAAGCACCTGTTTCGACTTGCGTACGAGACCAAGCGAGGCGCCGCAAGATAGGAGCTGAAGGGAAGCATCAACAATGGTTGGGTGTAGGTGGTAATTGGACACGTCAGTTTGCTTGTTGTTCTGGATGAGCGCAGAAGCGAGACCTGGCTTTGTCGTCGAAGTCCGGATCTGCTCTAGCCCCTGGAAGTGAGGGCCATAGTCGACGCCAGCCTCACGGATGGCAGTGTACCATTTCTCGGACGAAAGCGGCCGTGGCAGCTCGGCGTCATCAACCGTGGAGACGCCGAGGTCTTCGACAAGGCTAGATACTTCGCCGGTGGCATGTTTGGTCCACGCGTGGCCGTTGTGGGATGTGATGCTGAACTCCCACCACTGACTGTCCGTGGCGCTGTCTAGACGCTTCCTCCGCAGAGTCGTGATGATCTCGGTGGGCTTTTCGTCCGAGACTACCATGGCTGTACGCACAAGGAACTTGCGGATTTGAAATCCGGTGTCGACGCCGCTCGTCTGTCGGATGGCCTCGCCGGCGATGGCAATGTAGCACGCAAACGGGAATACCACATCATCCTGGACCTTGTGGTCGCGCACCCATTCAGCGTTGCTGAGAAGGAAGTTATTGCGCCAGACGGGCTCCAGATCGCTGCTCTCTACGGTCTTGAGTCCGAGAAGATCGTGATGAGGGTACTTCGGAAACCGCCATTCCTTAGTCACGCGCGTCTCGTTCCAGTGACTGGCCGAGTGGTTCCAGGAGTAGCGTGGCAGGTCTCGAAGAGTGGAATGATCTTCATCTGGGTAGAGAGAGGCAAAGTTTACCGGATAGTTGAGAGCCCACAGCTTCCCGACAGCAGAGAGCAGTGTCTCTGTGCAGCTCTGGCCGCGCACCATAGCCGCGACATATGGAGCCGCTGCCGCGCTGGATGTTTCTGCGACGATCTGGCGAAGGGGCCCGGCAAGCGCTGAGTGAGGTCCGATCTCGAGGAACGCCGTGTTCTTGCCGAGGACTGGATGTTGTAGGATATGTGAGACGGCACTTCGGAAACGCACCGGAGACTCGAGGTTCTGTTGCCAGTACCTGACACCGAGCTGCTCGTAGGCAGGGAGGAGCTTGCCATGCACACTGGAGAAGAAGGGCTTCGAGGGAGATTTGCTGAAGACCTTGTCACCGACCAGATCGACGTATTGCTCACCAACTTCCGCCATGTGGTGGGAATGATAAGCTTTGTCAACTTGGAGGAGTCTTGCCAGTGTGTCTGGCTTCTTCTCCTTGATATTCTCCACGACCGACTCCACTGCCTCTGCGTCTCCAGACAGCGTGACACTGCGAGGGGAGTTGTCGCAGGCGACAGTTACGCCGGGGACAAGGAACTCGGTGGCCTCGTGCCAGCCAAGGCCGATGGCAGCCATGCGTCCCTTTCTCGTCTGCTTAGCAGCGCTGATGCCTCGGTAGTAGGCGACAGTAATGGCCTCCTGGGCTGTCAGAGCGCCTGATGCATAAGCTCCTGCAATTTCTCCACTAGAATGCCCGACTACGGCTTCAGCCTCGATTCCAACGGCCTGGAGCGCGTCCACGAGCGCGACTTGGATAGCTGTACACAGTGGCTGCGACAGCTCGGCTTCTCCAAGACGGCTGGTCTTGGTTGGCTTGCGCAGTTCAGCTTCGATCGTCCAGTCGGGGCTGTCAGCTCCCAGTCCTTTCAAGGTCTCATCTAATAACTTGATAGTTGCCTTGAAGACGGGATTGTTGCGGAGGAGGTCGCGACCCATCTGCGGCCACTGGGCACCCTGCCCTGTGAAGACAAAGATGAGCGTTGGCTGCTGGGTGTTCTTTGTTCCCGCAGAGACTGTCCCAGGCTGTTCCTTGCTGGAGACGGCGAAAGAGCGATACGGGAGGTGCTCGCGCCGCTGAGCGAGGGTATAAGCCAAGTCGCCGATGCGCTCCGAGTACTTGCTAAGGTACTCGGTGTGAGATTTGACCACTCCTTCCAGCGAGTCAGGAGAGTTGGCCGAATACAGCAGAAGTTGCGGTGTCTCTGGGCCATCGTCCTCTTCCGTCTCAATGCTATGGTGTGCGGCAGATTCGAGGATGACGTGCGCATTCGTACCTCCAATACCGAAGGAATTGACACTGACTCTCTCGGCTCGATCACGCGGCCACGGGGTCGGGTCTAGGGGCAGTTGCAACTTGGCTGACTCCCAGGGGATGTTTGGGTTGGGCGAGGAGAACTTGATATTTGGCGGGATGGTGCGGTTTTCAAGGGCAAGGACTGCCTTGAGCACCGAATTGAGGCCTGAAGCCCCCTCAGCGTGGCCCAAGTTGGGTTTGATAGACCCGATGTAGATTCCACGATCGCCGAAGACTCTACCAACAGCCTTGGTCTCAACGGGATCACCGACGGGTGTACCCGTGCCATGGCACTCAATAAATGCCGTCTGGGAGAAGTCCTCAATCCCGGCAAGCTTGTATGTATGTCTCATCAACGCCTCCTGGGCGTAGGTGCTCGGGTACGTGAACCCTGGTGTCTTGCCGTCGTTGTTAACGGCACTGCCACTGATGACGGCTCGAATAGGGTTGCCGTCCTGGATCGCGTGTCGTAGCGACTTGACGTAGACAGCGTTGATAGCCTCACCTCGGGCATATCCGTTGCCGTCTGCTGAAAACGCCTTGCACGACCCATCTGGTGAGAGAACTCCCATCTCCACCAGTTTCGTGGTAGCGGATGGTGCCAAGATGAGGTTTGTACCACCGACGATGGCTGACCTGCACTGACCCTGTGAAATAGCGAGGCAAGCTTCGTTGAGAGCTACCAAAGAGGCAGAGCATGCTGTTCTGATTGTCATACTGTTCATTATTCTTAGCAACAAAGCTTTCCATAGATCTTGTGGCTTTGCAATCATACCTGGGCCCTTGCAAGTCCATTTCATATGAGATGCGATTGGAGAGGTTGAAATCAACATAACCAGTCAGACTGTAAGGAGAGAACTGCTGGGGATCTCTCTCCAGCATATCCAACCAGTCCTCGCCGAAGTTTCCCATGAAGACACCAATCTTCTTCCCTCTCCAATCCGTCTCACCAGCGTCTTCCAGAACCTCCCTGGCGACCTCGAGCATCTGCCGCTGTTGAGGGTCACAACGCTCCAGCTCCTTTGGCGACATTGTGAAGAAGGATGCATCGAGAGTTGTGAGGTCATTATCTAGGAAGTACCCATACGGGCAATGTGTGGTCCCAGGCTTGCCATTGTCTGAGAGATATGCGTCTATGCTGAACCTCGATTCGGGCACGCGGCTCTTTGCGTCGCCCTTGGCTAAGAGGAAGTCCCAGAGCTCGGCGGGGGAGTTGATTCCACCAGGGAGACGGCACGCCATGCCGCAGATGGCTATGGGCTCATATGTCTTTTCAGCCGCCGATACTGAGCCTGCACCGAGGGGGTCGGAAGACTCGCCATTGGTGCCGTTATCAAAGGAGGCATAGCTGTCTGAAGAAGGTGGCTGAGGGGCGAATGAGGGAAGACGGCCATCGTCAGAAGAAGCAGCGTGAGGAGCCATGGTTATCAAGAATACACAGCTCGTTGAGGGACGGTTCAAAGCAAGAAAGATGGTAGATGTTTGAGTTTCATGAGAAAACGGGATATGGCCGAGATACTACTTATGTACACGGCAACTATGAGCAGGTTCCTATGAGCCAGCCAAAGCAACCGACTTCACTTGCCAACTCACAGGCGTTTCTCTTCATCAGAAGACCATACATAGTGGTGGGGCGTGAGACCAATAGACTCTGTGGTCGCATCCTTCGGCGTTTGTAGAGACGACCCTGTGAGGCTCGTTGCTATAGTGTGAGAAGCTCGTCTGCCAAACCATACCAAATACGGTTGTATTGCGAGATCGCAGGGATTATTGCGAATCATACACGGCATTGCCTCAAACAACCTAAAAGGACTTCGGGGAATGCCCCTCCTTCCGTATGAGTTGAACGCTGATCTCAGAGACGGAACCCGTCATGCATTGTCAGCATGCTCCCTCGTCTCACCTGCACCCCTGGCGGTTCGTGTTCTGGCAGATGCGCCAGGGGTCTGGCCACTGGTACGAGGACTGATGCCTAGAATTTGGCAAACGGAACCCGTCTTGCATAACCAGGGTCTTCGTCTGCCGAAGAGAGGGATAACATGATGCACAAAAGCACACAAGTTTGGACTGAAAGCAACTTTTACTACCTCACGTATCGAGCCCCTCTCTCGTTTCACCTGCGCTTTTACGGAACCCGCCATGCATCTAGAAGAAACGCAAGTGAGCACAAGCTAAGCGCCGGTAGAGTTGGCGATGACACGACAGTCAAGTCGCCGCTAGACAGGAAGGATCAATAGATAAGCCAAATCAATGATAGAAATGTAGAGATATAACACGGTGCAGAGTCACGGCGTGTTTGATATGAGCAAGATCAACAAGTTGTTTGCTTGAGACAAACCAGTTTTCATTCCACTACCTCCAACTGCCATCTACAATTCTTGATCTGTGAGACAGTCACTATGGCTTCAGCAGCTACTCTCGCGTCCTGGTACCCCGATGGTACAGCCAAAGCCAAACAACTGACAAACGCCAACGTCTTCGAGCGCAACCTCGAGGCAGCCCTCGACCTCCGCCGCGCCGAGGGAGGCTTCTTCAAGATCCAGAAGGGCCTCCCTGCGCCGGACAGCGTCGACTTCAGCACGCTGGACGTGCTGTCCCTCACATCGAGCGGCACCATGCGCCGCGCGTACCTGGAGGAGTTGGCGCGCCACCCGGAGTTCAAGCTCAACGACGGCAGTTCGCGGCTGATGAGCGACAGCGAGTACACGGACGCGGCGGAGCGCGAGATCGCCGAGTTTCATGGTGCCGAGACGGCACTGATGCTTAAGTCCGGATGGGACGCCAACGGCGCCATCATGACGGCCATCCCACGGCCTGGGGATGCCATCGTGTATGATGAGCTGATTCACGCCAGTGTGCATGAGGGGATGAACCTGAGTCTTGCTGCCACAAAGGTCGCCTTCAAGCACAACGATGTCGATAGCTTCCGCGAGGTGCTGCTCAACATCCGCGAGACACAGCAGCTTATTCGCGAGGGCAAGCGCTGCGTCCTCGTCAGTGTCGAGTCCGTATACAGCATGGACGGCGACGTCGTGCCACTGAAGGAGATGGTGGTGATCGGAAAGGAGATCTTCCCTGAGGGGGTGGTACAGTTCATCATTGACGAAGCGCACTCGACGGGTGTCATCGGTGAGGGCGGCAAGGGTCTCGTCAATGAACTGGGGCTTGAGAAGGAGATCGCCGTGCGGATGCATACTTATGGCAAAGCACTCGCAACCAGTGGAGGAGGCAAGTTGCCCTCCCTGTCTTTTTCGTCTCTCCTAACCAAAGCTAACCATATCTACAGCTGCTGTCCTCTGCAGCTCCACCGTCCGCCAGATGCTGGTCAACTACGGCCGTGTTATCATCTATTCCAATGCTCCCCAGTTCTCTATTGTCGCTGCCATCCGAGCGGCCTACACGTTCATGAAGTCGGGACAAATCGAACCGGTAAGTCCTCCATTTCAAAGAAGAATGTCTCTTACTTTCCAGCAAACGAACCAACTGACAAAATCTCCGCCTCGCACAGCTACAAGCCCAACTCCAAAGCCGCATCCGCTACTTCTACAAAGCCATCACCTCCCGCCCCATCTACGACGAGGCCAACGACGCTGGCATCCTTTCCATCCCCAACGCCGAGAACTGGGAAAACGAGTCTCTGCTGACGCACATCTCGTACGTCCTGACCCGCCAGCGGTACACACTATATCTCTACTTTCACCTGCAGCTGGCCAAGTTCATCGTGCTGCCCATCAACTATCCCGTCGTGCCCAAGGGCAAGTCACGCGTGCGCATCGTGTTTCACGCCCGTCATACAGACGCTCAGCTCGACACCCTGGCTGATTCGATCTGCGCCTGGGCAGAGGAGATGCTGTCCATTGAGGCGGCTGGAAAGAAGGCGAACAAGGTGCCTACTGCTGCGCGCCAGGTCTATGCGGCGAGACAGGGTATTGCGGCTGCTTGAGTCCTTCACATGCCAGGGGTAGCATCTCGTAGAGTACTCTTCACAGCTGTTTAGCTAGCTTTCCTCTCATAATACACACACCTTCGTCTACCTAATTTATATCCAAGTACGAAATCATGAGATTCCCTTTGAGGGTGAAGGAAATGGCAGCCTATTGACCTCTTTTAAGCCCTTCGTAGTAGGCTATAGGATTCCGAAAAGAGTTGCACGTTTTCATCTCGATGACTCGCCATAATTCGAGGCGCATGCATGTTTGGGAAGGATGATCGAGTCAGTGAATGGTTTAGCCTTATTACGATGTATACGTGAATAGGACAGGACACGTTAGAAATACCTAGGTGGGAGGGCGACTAGTGATAGTATTAATCTATAATCCGGTGCAAACAACCAGGGAGAAGCTCCCACTATCTAGATACCTCTGGATCCGCCTGCCCTCCAATGGACCCCTGACCACTCACTCCTTTGTTCCTCAAAGCACGTAGGAACAAGCGAGAGGGTCAATTGCCCACGTATATATATAATTAAGTTTCCATGTTCTGTCTTCCAACCTCCTCTGTCTCAATGGACAACTCCTTGACAAACAGAGAGGACAGGAAACCGAAGCCGCTGAAGCCCGCCATCAAGTACCAGACTGCCCGGAAAGAGTCAGCGTAGGCAAGCCGGACGCCATGCATTATATGCTCCTCCAGGTCCACGTCTCGCAGATAGGGGATGAAGCCCACCGCCTCGGCCGAGTCCTCGAGGATAGAGATAGCAGCAGGAAGTTGGCCAACCTTCGCAATCGACCGAGCGAAGACGTTGCTGAAGATGGTCGATCCAATGGCCAGGCCAATCAGGGCGCCGAAGAGACGGAAAGAGACGAGAAGCCCGACCGAAAGACCCTGGTCGTCTGGCTTGACACTTGCCTGGATGGCGACGGCGGGGACGACAAATTGGACGCCGAGACCGATAGCCGCCAGCACCTGAAAGCTGGCTGTCATGGCCACCGTGGACTTCTCTCCCCACAGAGCATATAAGCCTGTGCCGACTGTCATGACAACCCAGGAGGCCCATAGGAGCCAGAGATAGCGTCGCAGGTGGTCGATTGCAAAGCCCGAGATGAAGCTAAAGGCGATTAGGACACAGCACAAGGGTAGGATGGAGACAGCCGAGTCCAAAGGTGTTTGGAGAAAGACGGATTGGAAGAACAAGGGCAGGTAAAGCAATGAGGGGTATAGAACCAGACCGTGGATGAAACCTCCAATGAGTGTGGCCAGGGAGGTGATGGAGGTCAAGAACCGGTAGGGGATGACAGGCTCAGCTGGTCTCTTCTCGTATACGCCAAAGGCAACCAGAACAAGGACACCGATAACCAGGGGGACAATTGTCCGCCAAGAGCCCCATGAATATAATGCACCAGCCCAGCTCAGCGGTAGGGAGAAGATGGTGCAGCCGGTGACGAACAGAGCCATACCCAGCCAGTCGAGTCTGGCGAGACGTGAACCCAATGTCCCTTCAATGGGCTTCAGATGCATGAAGAAGAAAGCGCAGGCAGCACTGATGGCGACGAGCGGCAGGTTAATCCAACCTATCCATCGCCAGTCGACGAATTCGCTGAAAAGAGCACCAATAACAGGGCCAAGAATAGAGCCTGCGGCCATGGGGACAGCCAGGAGGCCCAGCCAGAATGGACGCTCCTTGAGCGTTGTAATGTCGCATATGATGATCTCATTGAGCACATCGAGGCCTCCGCCGCCAAGGCCCTGAATGACACGCCCGAGTATAACGACGGCCATGCTCTGGGCAACGGCGAAGACGATGGAGCCAACGAAGAAGAACAGGAACGCCCCGTAGAGCAGAGGTTTTCGGCCGATAACGTCGGAAGCGCTGGTGTAGAGAGGCTGGGTGATGACGACGGAGAGCATGAAGGACAGGTTCGCCCAGAATGCCTCGAGCGTGGTGCCGTTCAGTTGGTTGGTCAGAACCTAGGCATCGTGTTAGAGTTGCAGTAGACTATAGCAAATGAGGCCAGAGTGTGGGCCAGAGTGTGAACGAACCGGAATGGCAACGGCCAGAGCTGTTGAGTCCAACGAGACGATCAGGACCATGATCACGAGCGACAGAAAGGCGAAGTAGAAGGCCACGGGTTTCCGTTTGGGCGCCGACTGTTCTTGGATGGATGCCGGGTCTGAGTCAACTTTCTCAGGAGTCTTCTCAGCCACGACCGCGCCGGCCTCCGGGTCAAAGCCCACATCACGAATGCTTTTCGCATCGGGAGCAGTATCTAGTGGTGTCCCCGACATGGTGATGGTAAGCGGCGCAGAAACAAGTGTTAAACCAAAAGAACCCTCCCTCGTAGATGATGTAGGTAAGAAATTTCCATGTAGTCAAGATCATTTACTATGGGGGCGGCCAGATTTATCTAAGCACCTTTGCGAATATGTTTATTATTAATCCAAGACGGCTGCGAGACCAAAAGTACTGCATAGGGTCGTTATACATGGTTGTATCCTGGCATCAGTACCTACCTGATCCAGGCATTTCTGCACAACTACCTACCCCAGGACTTCGGGCAAATCGAAGAGACCCGTAAGACAGAAATCAGGCAAGGGAAGGGTGATCGCACGCCATCTGACCCTTGCTGCTGACAGACAACTTGACTTGCCAATGCGTAAAAGTTATGTAGTAGTTGTGGGGAATTGTGCAAATTTTCCTGAATCAACGACCTGTCACACAAAAGCTCGAGGCCTCAAAGGACTTTTCAAAAGTGCATTGCTCCGAAAGGAGCGTGATGTAAGACTTGGCTCAGCGTTCACTCACGAAGTGGAGGAGATACGGCAGCGGCCGCCACCAACATCGAACCTTATGTACTTTATTCTACGGGGTCCAGGCATGGATGATGCCGAATAGCCGGTTTACAGAGCTATTCTAGAGGGCTTGGCGCCTATCGACGTCGAGCCAAGCCAAGCACGCCTTCGCCCTAGCACGGAGTATCTTCAGTTTCACTGCATAATTCAGGTGCCCTGGGCTATATGCATCTGAATAGTCAGCCCTGCGAAGACTCCTAAGATAGTTAGACGACTCCTAAGGAAGCTAGACGCACCGGAAGTGGCGGTGCGGTTGAGCCGCCCGCTCTGCCGCGCCGTAGTGTACAGACAAGAGGCCTCACAGTTTCTTGCCCCTTGTCTCCTCTACCGGTCCGGTTCAACCCTGGTCACGACAATGGATCAGGAATCCTTTTGAAGCCAACGCACATGTCTCATTGAGCATTCACAAGACCTGTTGGTCCTTCTCTTCGATGGGCGTCTAAGGATACTGGCATGTGGCAGACTTGGAGCTGAGTAAGTAATGAATATTGAGTCTTAGCAGGTCTGTCTGTCATCAAGGCCAACGGATTGTACGCTTATTAGGGGTCAGGAGAACAACAGTTTTTATAAACGCGCGGGTTGCGGCTGTACAACATGCTCCGTACCCCGACCCCCTTGCCGGCTACGCCGCCTCTGTTGTGCTCGCCCCCTGGGTGTTAGCACAAGAAGGAATCTATCTCGGACTAGATACCTGGACTTCCTTGCCCTTCCTTACCGAGTGGTGACTCGTGAGACCCCCAATATCTCCGAGGTAGCGTGAAGGCGTCATGTCAATCCGTATTAAAAGCTCCAAGAGCCACCCTAAAGGCCGAAGAATCGCGTGCACTCCGGATAGCACCACCTAATTATCAATGGCTATGCAAGGCTACGCAGGTGAGTTTCGCAAGAAAGCTTCTCCTCCAACCATCTGTGAACTAATCGCGTTGATGTACATGTAGTATGTTACCGATGCAGGAGGCGCAAAATTCGTTGCGGCAGAGAGCGCCCACACTGCTTAAATTGTGTCAATGCCGGCTATGAGTGCGACTGGTCAGGAAAGGGGAAAAAGCCGAATCAGTCTTCAATGTTGTGAGTCCCCCCTCGGTAGCTTGAAGGCATGAGTATCTGACCGAGCGTCAAATCCACATCCAGGCTCAATGCTATATCAGATCTCAGTCGCCGCCTTGAAAAATTAGAAGACATCACGGCAGACATGTTCGACGTCGTGGCGAGGCTCAACGCTGTCTACCCGCCACATGGTGAAGCCTCAAACTCAAACACTCCGCCTCAGCAAGCCGCAACACAGCACAAAGGTACCACCGTGCTTTCACTCACTCGATCCTTACTAGACCAGTTGCTGATTTGCCATTAGCAATACTACCCCAGACAGAGCGAGATGAGCATCAAGGCATATGCTCAGAGGAAGATGTCTCACTGTTATGCAACTTCAACGCAGATGAGCAACTCCAATATTTCAGAGCAAGAATAGGAGAGCAGCATGGCCTTGGTTCCAGGTTTGGCCCGCTCTATCCGGCCGGAGATACCTTCAACTCGGCATGTCAGAGCAGAAAAGAGTATCCCGATTTCTCGTCTTCTCATTCATCCATCACGGATCTAACCCCTACACCTTTGCCATCGGCCCTGCCTACGGTGACCCAGCAACATCCACCTTCCTCGGCACATGGGTCTGTCGACGAGTTCGGTCAAACCCTGTCAGGGAGTTATTATATCCCCGCTGATTTCTGCCCAAGTGTACCAGACTCCAGGTGAATAGAATAAAGTCTCTACATTTAGCCTAGCTTCGTCTTACTTGCCGTATTGTGAGAATTTAGTATGGTAGTAACATCACACATAGTTATGACGCCCGAACTCGACCGATCGGTCCCGTGACAGCGTTAAGGACTTTAACCGCTGGGGCCCTGGACAGTTGCATTATGATGAGTGGATTTCCGGGGATCTCTTACTCATGCAGTGTCAGTACTTCTGGTGCAGATCACATGCAATCAAAAACTCGAGGTGTCTTCCTTGGCAATAGGGGACTCGCAGGGTTCCCTGACTTGTCATACACTTGGCTCAAGGATTCGGAGCAAAACACCCTCAACAAGCAGGAGGTAGAAAGCCTATCAGTGAGATTTTTTCACAAATACGTTATTAATTCTGCCAGAATTGCATAGCTCGGGATACCTAATGTTACTCGCGTCCTAGTTGCTGTCGGTGAACATCGCACAGCGAGGGATCATCTGGAGATCAGTTGCAAGCCCAAACTATCCCACCACCACACCGTCGCCCGTTAATCCTTATTGTATGCATAACTATAGGGATATTAACCTCCTATGGCGAAGTAAAGTAAACGATCGATCGCGCCAAGTAAATGCGGCCCAAGCCCTCTATTTCGATCGTCAATGAAACTTACAGCTCTCGGAAGCCATGATATACACCGCACTTGGAAGCACAAACTCCAAGGTAGCATCCACGCATATAGTCGGGCCTTCCTTCACCGCCAGCTCGAACTACTCTTACGACCGGGCGAACATGACGCAACATCACATCAATTGTAGTGTAACGGCCATCAGTCCGTACTCGGACCCGTGATTAGATATCCGAAGGCTCTGGCTACAGAGAGCGACTGATTATCAAACGGTGTTTGTTCCGACTTTTACAGATCAATACAGGATATCTTGGGCATTGTCAGGGTCCCGTCCGTTGCCAGGGAAGAACATACTCGTCTTCATGTCTCCTTACGGTTTGTGAATTATATGCAACCAGGCCTATATATTTATGCGTTACATATCACCAGAAAATAAACGAACGAGACAGCCCGCTTATTGAAAGAACCTTTTTCTTGCGGAAACCACGTCTTGCCGCACCAAATACTGCGCTTCGATCATATAGCAAATCATCTTCTCGTTAGTTGAATAATCAGAGCAAGACATTTTTCGACGAGCGATCTGCCCTCCTCTGTCGGAATGATACTCCTTATGTATGCAAGTCTGTCAGCCCACGATTGCACAAATTGAAAGAGTTTTCCTGTTCTACGGTATCCCTCCATCCATCCCTGGCATCACCTATGCTCTCTCAGGAGTTTTCCACCTTTTACGTTCCAGTGACCATCTCAGCCCTTGCTTCGCTACGGTACCTTCAGCATAGGTCATCCTTGCTCCAGCCTCAATATGAAGACTATATAGACAGTATCTCTCCTGAAGATTGGCCATTATCTCTTTCACTCCGGTCGACAAGATAACAGCAGGGAAGAATTCTCCACTGTATTTGGTCGAGAGATGAGCAGCTCTGTGGCACCCGCAAAGCGCAGCTCCTGTAGCCTCTTCCAACGCATACGGCATCTCGGCAGATCAGTGTCGCTTGCTCCAATGCCAACTTGGGCCATGACCTTCCACGCTGCGACAGTCTCTGCCTTGGGAAACTCGTTGTTAGGCCCCCTTTAGGTTAGTAGGCAATCTAATCAATATGTACTATGCTCCAGTCATCCCATTCACTATATCCTGTGCTAGATTATCAGTAATAGGGTCGATTTAAGTAATAGAAAACCTCTAAGCTAGCTTGAAGAGATAGCAGAGTTTCTTAAAGCTACCGGCGGAAGTTTCATGGCAGCCACAGCGAACTACTTCACAAGTTCACGTTGTAGAATCGAGTCGGATTTCAAGTGACACGCGGTTGGGTATTGAGCTTCAAGCTACCAAGCTAGACTTCAAACAATCAAGTTGAGCCTCGGTTGAGCCTCGAGTATTCTTCCTGCACTAAACTTCGACCACGACGCATCAGCTTGGCTGTGTATTGAGGACGATAATTGGTAGCTCTCTAGCTAGTAGGAAACACAAGCTCTCAAATGTTAGCAATGTTTCAATGCCTATTAAACACTTAATTCATTGGGATCTGGTCCGTCATGTTATGTTCATATTGAGTTGTAGGTAGTAATTGCTACTTGACTATGGAGTGGTTCAGAACGCCACCTGGTGAGAAGGCGAAGCTCAAGTATGAGTAGTTGGTCCTTTTCCCGTACTACAAATAGCATTCGTGCCGTCTGCATCGCGCTCCTCGCCACACCAAACATAGATGCTAAGAAAAGTCTCCGTGACCTTTGTCTTGTATAATTCATCACATGTCCAGCCCACACGCAAAGTGTCATTGAGGCAAAGTGTGACGCAGCAATTTGTCTTGACTGGTTTCCAAACGAA
The DNA here is from genome assembly GCA_902006505.2 of Clonostachys byssicola. Lineage (NCBI taxonomy): Eukaryota > Fungi > Ascomycota > Sordariomycetes > Hypocreales > Bionectriaceae > Clonostachys > Clonostachys byssicola. The sequence goes on along the minus strand of CABFNO020001405.1, from coordinate 885,441 downwards.
GCTCTGGGCGTTGAAACCAATATCAGACTTGCCGGTATCGCGGAGGAGGCCCGTGTGGTTGCCATTATAGTTTTGTTCTGAGAAGCTTTGAAAGGCGAATTTGTTGCCCGAGTCGGTTGCGTTGTTGAGGAAGGTCTCGGTTGGAACCGGTATCGAGGACGTGGATGACGCAGAACTTGAGAGATGGTTAGTGTTATTTGAACTGTGTGGAGAGCGTGATCATTCCTCTACCTCTGCGAGGTGGTGCTTGCTGTCACTGTCGTGGATGTATTATCTGGTGATTCTATCGAGTTCGACGATTTCGATGCAGCAGCAGCTCGCGAGCCACCAACACCGCCGCCTATGGCCGCTGCAATAATGACAATTAAGGCCACAACGATGATGATGAATGTATTCCGCTTCAAGCCTAAAATACTTCCGCTCCCTCCCGCCTTCTTCGGATTCTGCTCCTCGACGCTCGGTGAAGAGTCATATTTGACTGAAGGGAGTTCGTGCTTCACCCGGCCGTCATCCTTCAGGCTGACGTCGGGTTGACTCATCGCCTGTGGAAATTGATCTGATTCACTGTACTCTTGGTAGCCGACAAGGTACTTGGCATTGGCGTCGTTCAATCTTTGGGAGTATTCGGCTTGATAAGAAGAAGTGACCTGTGGAGAGGTATCAGGCTGTACGACCTCCGGAAGGTCGTCATAAGTTGGGGCGCCATAGTGTTCGGTTCGGGCCTCGTTTTTGTCGGGTTGTGCGGACATTGTTGGTGATATGGAGTCCGTGATGGACTAAAATCATTCTAGCCACTTGACTAGCAGACTGGCTTCCTTTAAACATTGAGCTGAAGGGAAAATAAGCCTTCACAGTGGGTTACCGTCACCAGGCCCCTGAAAATTACAAATGCGATTGCAGATCTAACGATTCGCTATCCAGGCGACTTACCGTTTCCAGCATTGATGAACATCACATGCATTATTACTATCACATTGAGCCATAGCCGATACCTTGGCAACTTGGATGAGTGGACCGAAAAGGTTCAGCTGAAGGCATCGAGAATTTTCGCCTGCCGGCGTTTTAGATTGACGCAGGGGCAGGGTCAGTAGGATCAAGCCTTATGAACAAATACGGTATGCTACCCGACCCCCTCGCAGGGGTTACTGCTTTAGCGTAAATTAGAGCTCGAACTGGAGGCATATAAAATGCGGCCGTGTAGGGGAAAGAACCACATTCACTCTTTTTTTCTTATTCAAGGGAAGCCTGAGTCCTGTTGTCTTTGCCCAGACATGAGCTCCTTTCTGCCGTTTTAGTGGGAAAACTTACTGCAGGATGTTTAAGATTGAAGTTCGTTACGAATTTCTCACACAGGGGTTATGTTATTACGATGGAGGCCCTCGTAATTCGTATCTGGGGAGACAGGGGTGGAGGATGTCATCGCTTACACCGGTCTGTCCTGTTGATTCAAACATGCTTAGACTCGAAACTTTACGACATACCCTATACTAGAATCCCCGAAACAAGAGCCAGATAAAAAGTCCTAGAAGCGTCTGTGTAGTTTATGCATCTTGTTAAGTTGTAGAAGATCATAAGTAGCCATTACTAAATTGTTAGCAACCTCATTTGAGTAATTTAATTAACTCACAATTGGCTTCTGATACATCTTCATATAATAGTCTGATACTTCCATACTGACCATGAGTTAGAGACAGACTGTTCTCGAACATTGAGCGCTTCGTACCTGAGATATGCTCGCAGGTCGATACATCATTTTTGAACACAGAAAAGCCAGGCCTTAAATCTTACGGTCGAAACCTGCAGGTGTGTACTTGTCAATGATACCATGAATTGGGCCTCCAGGCCGGCAGGCGAATATGGGTGAATGCAATTTGGCTGGGTTCAATGTAAACATGAAACCCGGGGCGGAGTGTAGGGTAAGTTGCAGGGATGTGAGATCTGGGCCAGATTATCCTGTTCTCAAACCTCGTTGGGTTATCGACTGAATCAACAGCCTATAGCCCACGTAATGCCCAAGACAAGCAAGTCTATCGCCTGTAACATACAATTCCCGAAGCAGGAGATCCTGAATTCGAGGAGGAAAACGTTTATCGCGGAGCGGGGAGGTTCGACTTATAAGTGGGTCTAGAGAATTACTACCTAATTGGGAATTACTCTCACGGGACCCCACGGGGAACAGAGTCGAAGAAGACAACCTCTCAGGTTAAGATCAACCCATTTTTTTTTTGCTTTGAGAAAACAGCCAATTATGGCAAAGCAAAATTTGGTGAGCTCTATTGTGTAGTGGAATACATTGGTAACTTTCGTGGCTAGCTTGTTGGATTTGACCGGTATTTCTTCATTTCAGCGAGAATCACCGGAATTGTCACAAATCCAACCCTGACATACGGCCGTCTTCTAGTGGTTGACGTCCAGATCAGCACCCTCCTTGACTGTCTTCCAATACTTCTCCGCGCTCCGTTGTCTCAATGCCCGGCCCCATTTCATGACGACGAAGATAGTCAAGTTGTGAGCGAGTCCTGCAAAAGCTCCAAGAATAAAGGCGTTTTGAAAGCCGAGATTGACAACCCATGGAGTCACACTGCCCACCTAGTTAGCCAGACAATTTTGCGCTGAATCAGGGAGAGACTCACCCATAGCCAATTCCAAACGACATAGTGTTGCGAATAATGATTGCCGTGGCCAGGGCCTCACTTGCCAAGTCGCAGTAACAGTCGATGCAGTATGCAATCGATATTTGGGATCCAGCGGTTGTGGTGAAGGAAATGATGCCCATGGCAAATACGAGGCCAAACCAGTGCACCTCATGGTATGCTCCAACACCGAACAAGATGCAGCCAGCCGGGATGAGCACGAGCGAGGGTACGAATAGCCACAGCCGATGCTCCGCCTCCATGAAGCCCTTGTTTCGGCGGGCCATTTTAAGTATAAAACGGTCACCAAATATCCCAGTATATACGCATCTAGACTCGGTCAGAGATGACTTGTTTCAAGAGGTATGTAGATAGAGTCGGACATACGCAAGAGTTGTCCCAACTAGAGGGGAGATAAAAGTCAAGCCCACCGTAGAAGTGGACATGCTGTATGGCGGGTTGGACAACACCATTGACTCAGTTGCGTTCAGGACCGAGAGCCAAACGATATTGCAGCCGTATATAAATCCAGCGTAAAATATTATGGGGAATAACAATAACAAGATGGGGCGGCCAATCAAGCGCAGAAGTCGGTTTTTACCACGTAGATTCTGGGACTCGATGGGTTTGAGCCTCGCAAACCGGGACTTCTTTGTCAACTCGAGATCTATACCGTCTTGGTCTGTTTGGAGAGCATCAGCGGGAGAAGATGGAGTAGCTGCAAGAACATGATCCAGGATCGTATTTTTCGGGCTCTCCTTGTCGTCTTTGTTATCGAGACCGGATGGTGACTGATTTATACCGGATAGAGGCCGACCTTCGATGTGATGACCAGTCATGTACTTGGCGCGGTCGAATTTGGTTTCCTCCATGAAAAAGAAGATGATGAGCAGCAATACTGCGCAGAAGATAGCACACCAATACTATCATGGGGCGGTTAGACGATCCAAATTCTAGAATGCCTCACGTTTGAAATGCTTACAAACACCCACTTGTACCCTTGTCCGTCGTTGATAAAACCCATGATCAAAGGCGCGATCCCGTTGCTGTAGCCAAGCGCGAGGGCGTAGAGTGCAATGAACTTTCCTCGCTCATGTGTGAAGAACTGCGTAATAAGAGTCAGCATCATGCGTCAGAGTCCACAATACTGAATCGGCCATACCACGTCAGAGACAGTAATCTCTGCTAAAGACTCAATAGGTGCACCGAAAATACCCTGCAAGATCTTGGTCGCAATCCACTCTCCATTAGATCGGACGTGCGGTTGCCACAGCATGACGCCCTGAATCTGTTAGAAGAGGGCCCCTAGTGAGCTTGGGACTCTTACCAGTGTGCCGGCTGTCGTCAAGAGGTAGACAGGCCTCTTGCCGTATTGGATACCGATAGCCTGCCAGAGTATGCATCCCCACCCAAAGAAGAGAAACTATGAGGATGTTAGCTCAACTCTCCACGCCTTGATCATGTGGAGTGGGCTACAGCAGGATACACCTACCATGTAGCCAGTTCCGGAGTTAAGATCATTGTACGTCAGACCAGTGGCGTCTGACAAGGGACCTAAGGTGGAGTAGAGGGCAGAAGAACAGATGCCAATAACGAGGACATAACTGGTCGCGTGTTAGCAAGAATCAAGCTCAGCGTGAGAGACGAACAACCGTACGCCGACATGCAAAAAGCGGAGAGATATTTTCGTCGCAGAGACCAGTTTAAGGGGTCGTCTGGATGGGACGATGGGACTGGCACGAGTACCACATCATGATCTGCGCCTTTTGCGTGCTGAGACTGCATATTTCCCTGCGCATCCACAAGGTGGACCGTCCCGGGAATTGCTTCAATCTGACTTGCCATCTTGGTGAATTGTTAACCCTTCCGAGAGATTGCAAAGTGATGAATAATAGTATAGAAGGTGAAGAGGGCCATGACGAACCTCGGGGATAAATAGAAGAGCTGGTGCCTATTTATACCTGTTTCAAATACTTGAGACGAACCGGCCGGGTCTTCCTGATTTCACTGTCGAAGGAGAGGGCACTGTGCTATCACGTCTAACCAAGTTCACTTAGGCATGATGACGGCTTGGGATCGGCGAACCTTGGCAATCTAGCTAGCCAACCATAACCATCCCCGGATATGTTTCTTAGCGGATACTGGACTAGCTTCATTGTGCGGGGGTGGAGAGGTGCTTACGAATTGTCTCCTCCTGGTAGGTAGCCAGAGTCATGGAGTGCATTCTTATCACCATCCCTGCGAGTCAACTAGAAAAGATACTTCCTAATCCAGTCATAACTACAATCGAGGGTGAGCTCGCCCTCTTGCCAACTCTTAGCTCGACTCCTGCCAAGCCCCTAATCAATCTATAAACTCAAACACAAGCACAATTGCCTAGTGAGGAAATAACCAGTTATTACCCAGTGAGGAAAGATTCAAGCCATGTTCTATCTACCTACTTCACGTACAATCGGGCAAGAGAGACGATTTGGTGTCCTTCTATCTGCTATAAGGATAGACTGGTTACCAATGATTTGCACCTCCAACGCAGTGAATGCTCAAAGAATTTGGACCCAATCACATTCTTCTATTAAATTTAGCCTCATATCATTGCCATACTTCCAATCCCATCTACAAATAGATTACTCGACATGGTCGCTACACCATATCCCGTACGTCCGGCTCTAAGCCATGAGGAGAAGGAAATAACCGGTTATGTCGAGCCCTGGGTTGTCTCACCCGGTGACACGGCTGATGTCAAAGTAAGTGATCCTGCCGACTTCATCTTTGGCTCAAACACTGATATTCCTAGGTATCTTCCACCCAATCCAATCTCAAGTACCAGCTCGTGCGTCTACTCCAGGGCCTTGATATGCCCCATGCTCCCACACCTGCCAAGGAGATTATAGAGTATGGCCCCAAAGGAGAGCTTAAAGGGCGATTCCAGGCATCTCACCCCGGGTCCTATGCTAGAGTAGACGGCTGGGCAAGAGACCCACTACTGAGCAAGTCTGATGGTGTTGAGATTGACTTCTATGCACAACCTTGGATGTTGAACAGTCCTCATCCTCAAGCCATCATCTCAAACCTCGACGTAAGCAAGAGCAAAGGATTTTGCATACTTCTAGACACTGATCAGAACCTTGTCGTCTGGATCGGTACCGAAAAGGGCATCGAGACTAAGAAGATCACTTCCTCTGCTCGCCATGAGCGCTGGTTCCGCCTTCGCCTTACCATTCAAGGCAAGGAGCTCCAGATCCATCTGTCCCACATTGCCACTGGAAACGAGATTGCCCCAGGCCCATGTACTGTTCAAACTACACTCGCTAGTGCCGCTAGTCTTGACTCTGGAAGCCCGCTGTACTTCGCGGCGACATTGGCTGCTAACCCAGCATCATCTTCTGAGTTTCCAGTACACTTCTTCAACGGAAGAATTGACTCACCCAGCTTTCGGGCTCTTGGACGGAAGAGCTGGGATATTGCCAGGTACGACTTTTCGGTCGGTATCGATACGGACGAGATCTTTGATATCTCGGGATCTGGGCTTGACGGTGTTCTCATCAATGCTCCAACCCGCGCTGTCCGCGGTCACGACTATGATCATAAATTGATCGGTGTTGGCTGGAAAGAAGCCAAATATGGATACGGAGCGATCCACTTCCACGACGATGACCTTGATGATGCAGCCTGGGATACCGACTTTCAGTTTATAGTGCCCGCTGATCTTCGATCTGGTGCATACGCTATTGAAGTCCAAGACACCGAGTCCGACCTCAAGGATTCGATTGTCTTCTTTGTACGACCAAAAGAAGTCAGGCCTCAAGCTAAGATTGCGTTTGTATTTTCTACGTTTACCTATCTGGCCTATGCCAACGAGCACATGTATGACGAGACCAAATCAACGCACATCTCATTCCCTGAGGGGGTCCAGCTAGTAACCTCAGATAACTACCATAAGATGGTTAGACGCCATGACCTCGGCCTCGCCATATATGATCTCCATAGCGATGGCTCAGGTGTGGTGTACAGCACGACAAAGCGACCAATCCTGAATGTGCGACCTGACTATATCCACTGGGGCTTCCAGCGACCTCGAGAATTCTCTGCAGACCTGCTCATGGTCGGCTTCCTGGAGAAACATTTCGGCGATGGCTACGATATCCTTACGGATCACGACCTCCATCTGCGAGGTTCCGCCGTTTTGGCCCAGTATGATGTGGTCATATCAGGCTCTCACCCTGAATACCCTTCCTTCGAGTCGCTTGATGCTTACGAAGGCCATGTCAAGAATGGAGGGTCACTCGTTTATGCTGGGGGAAATGGTTTCTATGTGAGTGAATTCGACCCAAGCACGTCTTAATATGTATTCTAACTGCTTTTTAAATTGTAGTGGAAATCCGTGACGGATCCTAAGCGACCTCACCGCATGGAGGTTCGCCGGGCAGATGTTGGCGCGAGGACTCATCAGAATCCAGCCGGTGAACGACACCACGCTCTTAATGGACAGCTCGGCGGGCTCTGGCGCTCCCTAGGTCGTTCTCCAAATGAACTCTGGGGAATCGGAAGCTGCGCCTCTGGAAAAGGCCCTGGTAGGCCCTTCATCCCTACAAAAGAAGCACTTGAAAATCCACAGCTATCCTGGGTTTGGAGGGGGCTCGATGAGGAGTCCACGAAGCTTCTCGGTACTAAGGGGCTGGCTGGTGGAGCGAGTGGTGATGAGCTCGACCGGCTGGATGTGGCCATTGGAAGTCCCGAGAATGCCATTCTGCTAGCTAGAAGCGAGCGGCACGACGACCACTTTATGCTGTTTAACGAGGAACTCATCTTTCCTATGATCGGAACGCTTGGTTCTACATCTCCTCTTGTTAGGAGTGACATGGTGTATTACGAAACGAACGGGGGAGGGTCTGTTTTCAGTGTCGGAAGTATCAACTGGAATAATTCTCTGGCCTGGGATGGATACCAAAACGACATTGCTCAGATCACTGAGAATGTGATCCGCGAGTTTCTTGCTCGCGGAAAGAAATAGGTTGACAATCTCTCTACTAGCTCTGTCACTGGGTGAAGATTTAAGAACTGTAGTTTAGCTCCGTGTTCTGTTATATAAACTCACCCCCCGCGTACTGACTTGATCTGAAGTAGAGCTTCATCTGCGGATGTCACTATCTAATGTACTCAATGATTATTTCCCCTCGCTAAATACTTATAAATGGAATGGAGGAGCCTGAATTGCTGAGCGCTGTGTTATGTCTTTCCCCCTAGCTCGGGCAAGGTCGAGGGCCCGCCATGTTTGTTATTTTGTAGTTGGGCCATGATCCATCAGACAATCAGGATCTAGGAATCTCACTCCACTCCAGACTTCAGGGATCTTCATAACCTAGTCTGTGTTTGGAAGTATCTCTAGCCAATGGCAGCATCATATCCTTGCCCATGTGATCCTTCGGACGGCGGAAATAAGAGTGGGCTCGTAGAAAATCATCACCTATTGTCCCCCTAACTTACCATGTCCCACCTCGACTCTCGCCTGTTGTTGCGTTACACCGTCAATAATCAAATTTGTGACATAGATTTCCACTTAGCAAGCTCTACAGTATGGTCTCTGGGCCATTCTTGTTTGTTGAATCATGCGACGGAGTGGGCGGTAAGCCAAAGCTCCCTGCGCGAGCACGGTCATTCGTCATTCGCAACGCAAGAGCAAAACAATTGTATCGGAAGAGCATCTCGCAAGCCAATAAAATCCAAAGACGTTTAGAGCCAAAGACCAAGAGTACTCAAAGGCGAGAATGTTTAAACGCTGCTGTGGGGATCATCTCATTTAATGGAGGCCAATATCCAGATGTGCTTGATCCAGTCGATATGTCACGCAACTGTATTTGCAGACGAAAAGCCAACCTATGGGCCTTGATGGCGGCTCGTTGCCTTTTCTGCTCGTCTCGGGACCTGACTACGCGCCTGATATACGAGGGTCGTCTGCTTGGGTCAAAGTTAGAACCCTTTCATGCGCTTGGCATAGAAGTCACTCAGCCACATTATGAACTTCTCCTTTATTGTAAGATCCTAGTCTCATCTGGAGTGATGCGATGCTGACCCTAGTTCAAGTCACTAATGCAATTATGCCGTCTTTGGAATTACTGCAATACTGGCTGGCACCCTCTTTTAGCCACCCAGCCTTCATGCATGCGATATTGTGTCTGGCAGCTGTCCAGTTGAGTGCCGAGCGGCCACACGAGCCGAGACACTTCAGAAGTTTCCTCGAACACCGGATACTAGCAATTGCCGCCGTGCAGCAGAACCTTGCGAGTGAGCAGCTTGCTTTGACCGATGAAAACATTGCGGCTGTTTTCAGTCTTCTCTGTGCCGAGGAGAACTTCTACATCCACGCCACTGAGATCTATTCTAAGGCCGGGAGATATCTACAGCAGGACGATACACAAAGAGCAACCCATTTAGCAGGGCTGCAGCGCATGTTGTCCATCCGTGGAGGGACCGACTCGCTCGAAAGCTCGCGCATGCTGCAGGCATTCATCATACGATGGATCTGCACGCCCCGTGGATGCCGGTTGGCCTATGTCATCCCACAGGCGATCCCTGCTGACAAAGACAATTCAACTGATCAACAGCGTGATCCGCTCTTCTTGACCGAACCTGACATCCTGGCTGACGATTTCTTGCAACGTGTGTATAATTATCCTTCCGCATCTGCCTTTGCTCGGCAGCATTCAACGATGACTGCTGCGTGTAAAAAGATTGGAATGAGCGAGGCTGTGATCAGCATCATCTCTACTGGTGACTGCTTAAGAAAGGATGCTCTGGCATGGCTCAGGGACCCCGACAGCCACCCTTGGGATGCCCTGGACATACAAAACGTATTTTCAATGACCATTGGAAACCTCTCCTCTTGGATCCTAGAAAATGAGTCAACAATGTCTGCAGCCGAAAATATCACGTTGCTCTGCATATTCGTGGTGGTCTCATGGACTTGGATTGGTAGCACCGGCTGCGGACTGCATGGTATTCTTTCTAGGATGAGAAGATATTTCGACTCTGATCACGTCATGCTCGACCTTAAAATGGCCGGTATCGAGGTCTGGGTTAGTGTTATTCTTCTCATTACATCAATGGGGGTTCCAAATCACTGGGACTACTTCTTCAGTAGGTGCACGGCCATGCTGGCGGATCGCATACCCCGAATCGAGACCTATGATGATCTTCAGGCGGATCTATCACAATATCTTTGGTGTCCCCATTCCATGGGCCACTGTGCTCGGATTATTTGGGAGACAATTAGCAACACTTCATGGGACAATGCTACTCAAGGATTGCAGAGCATTATGTTTGAAGATGACCCTGTCCTGCTACACCCGGCATTGATTATACCGAAACCGTTTTTCCAGATAAAGGCTCTGGTTGGTAAAGAAGCTTTAGAGTAGCTATTTGATTTCCCTGTTTAGATAAGATGTGTGCTATTTGCCACCTCGGATGTTAGATTGGAATAGAAGGACCAGCTCTCTAATCTCAAGTTATATTAGTACTACACCTAAAGTTCCAATACCTGTACAGATGAAATGTAACGATGTATATTGACACTGCCCCAGACGCAAATCCGGCTTCACTAGAACTCAGTCTGACTCGAACATTTTGAATTCTCCGTCTCTAGCTAAAAACTACTTAATATTTCTCTCACCCTTCTATGAGTTAATAAACAAATTATTAACCCAGGGCTTCAAGATCACTTCATCAACTCAGTCCTTGTGGTCCGTTGTGACAATTACAGGCTCCCATTTATTAAGAAGTTTCTCCGTGTTGGCCATTTTCTCCTTGATACCCGCCAAAATGTCGGATCCCAATACCAGACGCACAGGGATTTCCCTCCCTGCGCCTACTCCCGTGCCAGTAAACACATCAATGATAACTCGAGCAGCAGATGCTACATTTCCGAGCTGTTTGTTGTCCGCCTGGTCTAGCACCCCGTGAAAATTGCGAGCAGCGGTATTGTCGTACGCCGTAATGTGCCGTGCTGACTGTATGCGGTGAGCGCCCGAGTTGAGGAGAGCGGTACGGAAGTAACCCGGCTCAATCACGCAGGCGCGGATGCCAAATGGTGCAAGTTCCGGCACCAGGGACTCAGTCAGTCCCGAGACGGCCCATTTGGTGGCGTTGTAGCTCGCGATGCCCGGCATGCCCGTCCAGCTGGCCAGGCTGCCAAAGTGGGCGAGAACCGAGGATTGCTGGGCTCGCAAATACGGCAGGGCTGCTCGAGTGATGTTGACGGCACCAAAAACATTGGTGTTGAAAGTGTCCAAAATTTCTTGGTTACTAGATGATATAGTATTAGTTGGGCATAAGGACATCCGCGATTTGAACGATGATATCTACCTAGACTCTTCGAGCGCTCCTTCCAACACATAACCAGCAGCGTTGATGACGTGTGTGATCTTGCCATAGATCGAGTTGGCTTCCTTCAGCTTTGCGGCGAGAGTGGCTTCGTCAGCTGTAACGTCCAAGTCCATGACTTCCGCGCCAGCATCTTTGAGGTGCCGAATCTTCATGGACTGACGGGCCGTTGCAATCACTTTGTAGTTGCGTTTCGTCGCCTCCACGGCGATGGATTCGCCAAAGCCGGAGCTAGCCCCAGTAATGAAGAAAACGGGATCCGACATGTCTGTTGTTGATATGGAAGTTATTTAGTTCTTTAGACGCAATGAGAGATGAGAGGCAAGGTTTGTACTTGAAGTGGAAGCAAGCGATATCAAATGCTCGGTAGACCTAAGCTTCAAGATATGGGTGAGGTTACGAATAGGTTCTATAATCATCAGGGCTTTAGGTGTAATATATAGATTTCTCGCAGACCTAACTCCATCCAAACAAACTTGAAGCCGTGACTCAAGGAGGTTGAAGTGAACCCCGAGTAGAATGTCAGCTCAGAACCCTGACATTATGATTGGATTAACTAATTGCCTAATTCAGGTGTTACTGGGATGCTGGAGTTTTGGAATTAAGATATACAGGAAGATGCATTGTTTCCGCAAGCCCCACTCCTAGTCCACACAAAGAATCATCGAAATCGGGTTTAAAGGCAAGATCGGTGATACGACCAGTTATTAAGGAGATCAACAGGGAGATAAACAAGCATTGTTGACTGATTGCAAAAATATACGGACGGAGATTGTGCGCTAAAATCTTAGTTGTTGGGTGTCAAAGCTGCGCCCAGTATCGACTCAACTCATTGGTTACGAGACATTCCCGTTTACAGCGTAGCGCTATCGTGTGGAGATCGGGAAAAGCAGACTATATCCAATGGGGCCCTAATACTCTTCCTTATGTAGCCAACTCAGCAACGTCGGCATAGGCGCCAACTACAGAGACGTCAACTTACGTCGTTGTGCCCCCTTCTATGCCGGCATGCCCATGTCGAAGCTGGATTCCTTCCTGTAGGAGTTTAGTCTCCGTTTCGTGTTCGCGAGACGCATCCATACCTTATGGCAGTCGAGATATGCAGTAGATGTGCCCGGGCCTTTATCCACGAACAGGTAGAGTTAAGGACCATAAATACCTCAAGAACGTCGAGGTTCTTATAACTATAAATATTGACCTCAACCCGCACACTCTCTGCTCAAAAGTGACAATAAAACACAACATTTTCAAGAAATACATAGCAACCAGAACCCTCACACTGTCCTCATGCCTTTTATTATCACCGCGCTATATCCTACTTCAGAGGGGACAACCTTTGATATAACTTATTACGCTCAGACGCATATGCCACTGGTTGAAAGTTTCTGGAAAGAGCATGGTCTGCTTGACTGGAAACTCGTCAAGTTTGACGAAGGACAGAAGCCTCCATTTAGCGTGGCAAATATCATTACGTTCAAAGATGCGGCAAGCTTCGCGGCTGCCGCGTCCGGTCCTGGCAAAGACAAAATCGCGGCCGACGTTCCCAAGTTTTGCGATTGCGAGCCGAAAATAATTGGAGGAGAGTTGGTCTTTAGCGGCTGAGTGCTCAAATACATCATTCCTTGAACCGCTCGCTCTATCTTTGACACGTAGCGACCAGTATATGGATGAAAACGACAAATATGCCAAGGAGAGAAGCTGTGTTCGCGGTCAAATTGAAAGGAATAGTCCGGACATAGAAATTATCATAAATAAAGGATTTCACAAATGCTCCGGTTTTATTGATGTTCTGCACTTTCTTTCAAAAGTAGCTATGATGGTGAGTATTCTCGATGAGTGTATGTATATTGTATGCTTCATTATGATATAAACGAAACTACTTCAATATCAAGGAAGCTCTTTTATACCCCCGCGTTTGTATTAAAGACTATTGGCCAGTTCTTTCGTTAGCAGCCATCTCGTCTTCATCTTGAGGCGACCGAGAGAACCAAGGCAACCCCCGAGCTTTAGAAACACCTCAAGGATAAGTTTGGTGGAAAAACAACATTCATGGATCCGAAGTAAGGCAGACCAATACATCCCAATTTCAAGGACTTGAGGCCAAAAGATGGGCTCTGATTCAGGATCAACACCAACCGATGTGTCTTTGAATACTGGCCTCTCATTATCATCCACAGGTATGCTCTTGGCTGACTTCCAGCTGAGCTTGCGCAGCTCACTCCGGCGCCCATCCACTTGGACCTCTAGGGATGTTTGTGGAGATTTTATCGTGCTACTTGGCTTTTTCAACCACGACCTGTACGGATGGCCACGCAAGTCGTGAAAAATTACGATACTGTAAAGGACCAATCAAAGTCTGGCCTGCAGGTGCAAATGAGGGATTTGACGCGGGGGACATAGCACACACTCAACGATCGGCACTCTGCCCGGGAGCTCGTAGACCACGGAGATACCCGTATCAAGGATCTCTTTCCTCATTGTTTCATATTTGGGCCAATCTTATCAAGGTAGCTGATGAATTGAGAATAGACCTTCTAGAAATGAGATGCGAGAGAAAGGAGTGAGGTTGAGCGACTGACCGCCCCTCTCGACTCTTGACATCGGCCAAGTGCAGGCCAGCTGACAAGCCACCAATTGAAATATCTGCGTAAAGTGCACTTTGAATCTTAGTGATAAGTCAGTTTTGAAATAGAAATGATGATTGTGGCTCTGTATCGGAACGGTCATGCGCGCCACTATCACTATAGGTAATTCTTGTGGTGGCGCCGCCTAATGCCAAGATTCCATGAGTAACCGTGCCACAATTGGGAAGATTCGACTGTCCTCCTGCCCCGGAAATTATACATACCTGCTTCGAAAATGAATACGATGTTATGGACAGTTACAGCTCCATGGAGATGCATCTTGATTAGTCCATACCCACAAGCATAGATGGGATTTGGAATCCAAGTGTGATAACTCGGAGACTTTGATTCTAGCGCGCGCCATCTCATGATCCAAGCCTAGCGAAACGTGACCATGATATCCGACCAATACCTCATTCACATAAGAAGCATCATGGTAAAGTTTCGTATTTTAGATTACAAGTAAATTTTCCTAAGAATACCTTTTTGAAGGCTCCGTTTATCAAGTTACTAACTGATAGGGACGATATTGTGTCTTTCGAAGAATTTGCTGTATGATGTGTACGATACCATTGACGTGAATGTGTTGTTGATAACCAAAATGAGGGACGATGCGCCAGTGACGAATTCTTCACACTTCGATTGGTTCCGGGAAACACTTTCATCGAAGCTAGCAAGAGAATCGACATATTTACCAAAGCCATTTTCAGACTACTCCCGCCGAGGACTATTACGCGAGGACGAATCACTGTATTAGTGGTGTTGTTGTGCTTGATTGAGCAAGAAGATGAGAGAGAGTGACGGCAGAGGTACGTCAGGGCAGTAGAGTGTGTTGATCCCCCGCCTTTTGGTTGACAATGACGACCGAATCACAAGTTCGGATGTCTATATTAGGGCAGCCGCAAATTGGCAGCAGTGTATTCAGGCATGCAACGTTACCATGGCTATAATAATCATGCCATACACGTTGTCGTTCGAGCCGCGGCTAGATACTATCACCAGTCAAGCTTGATCCGGTAGCCATCAGTATCTAACGTTGTCTCCTGGATGAAATGAACTTCATCGAGTCCTACATCTAAATTTCTTGTTTGTCGACCTCCTGATCTAGGCCAAAGCTATGGGGTTTCTTACGCGACTTGGCCTTCGTCGCAGCAGCATTTGGGAGCCGTACACTATTCTAGACTATCTGATATCGTCGCCGTTGATTTACTTGAGCATCAAATTCTACTACTTCATTCTCTTCCTTCGAGGATGCCCAGTCCAAGCTCCCAAGGATAAGCCTGCAGTCCGTCTCGTCTGTATCGCTGACACCCACAGTCAGACCGTGGCAGTCCCAGATGGCGATATCCTAATCCACGCAGGAGACATCACGCACGCCGGAACCGTTGCCGAACTCAACACTCAATTTGACTGGCTTCGTTCCCAACCACATCCAGTCAAAATTGTCGTCGCCGGGAATCACGACTACTGGTTCGTTCCGGTCAACCGCCCTACCGAAGATGTTTGCTCGGGCTAAGTGCCAGACTTGACAGGTCTGATTTACCTCGAGAATAGCTCGACTTTGCAAAAGGTTAAGGGGCGCAAGCTTCATATTTATGGTGCGCCGTATATGCCCAAGGTTGATGGCTACAGGTTTGCGTACATAATTCAGGAATAACACCTACTTTCGCCAGGGCTAACATCGAGGGCATATCTCCAGGTTCGAGTATACTGAAGCCACTCAACCTTGGTCAGACAAAGTTCCGGTCGAGACAGATATCCTGGTCACTCATTGTCCTCCGGTAAGGTCCATGAGTTCTCCCTCTTTGATTGTCTCCTGCTGACCCACATCCAGCAACACCACCGTGATCTCTATCAGGGATGCCCGCACCTTCTGCGCGAAGTCTGGCGTGTCAAACCCTTGGTTCATGTTTTCGGCCATGCGCATTGGTATCATGGCACTGAAGCTGTCCTTTTTGACAAATTCCAAGAGTCCTATGAGCGCTTGCTCTCTCATCCCCGTCGCGGACTGATCGAGGACTTAATCCCTAGCCAGAAATGGCTTGATGTCCTCCTATTCGTCTACTATGGTATCGACGGTGTTTTGTTGTCGTGGCTACGAACCAGTGCTGGTGGTGATCGGGGAGCATGATGATCAATGCTGCGCAGGTACACGGGAATACTGGCAAGGTTAGAGACAGAGCTATTGTATTGGATATCTGACATGGGCTGTTCTAGTTGGGTTACTGGTATCATGTTACTGCACCCTCTGTAGCGCTCGTAGAGATGAAGATTTGAGCGTGCATGACCTTAGTGATCTGAGAGAGGATGCCCAACTTGGCTACGGGCCTAGGTACTATTGATGATCACGGGTAAGGCTTGCTCTCAGTGGCTGGAAATTCACTGCTACATTGAGGCAGCTGCTGTCAGACAGTTCAGGTGATTGGTTGCATGAGATGCAAGCTTAGAAGCAAAAATGCCTCAACAAGCAAACTACACAATACACTGTGAAATGAGCCATCAAAGTGATCCATTGAAAGCTCAGGGACAACACCTCAAAGTACCTGATCTATTCGATTCAAGCAGTTACTGTTCATGATTAGTGATCAACCGCTAGCCAAAATCCTCTGTCACGACATTAGTAATTGCAAAGTAGAATATTGGAATGGACCCTGACAACCGACAAGATGGTAGCTGCACGATCACCTCTCCTGGTGGTGCAAAAACCGTTGCAATCATCGGTGCCGGCCTGAGTGGGCTAGTCTCGGCCGTGCATTTGCTCCGCGCCGGCATCAAGATGACCATCTTCGAACGAGCAAACCATGTGGGCGGAGCCTGGAAATATAACCCACAACCAGATCGGGATCCACCGTTCCCTAGCGTTAGACCACCGACTCCGGACTGGGCTGAGATGGAACGGCTACAGGGAGAAGAGCTAAGTGTCGAGGAGGCGGCGTTGCGGTTTGCTCCGCCGGGCCCGGTGTATGCGAACATGAAGAGCAGAGGCAACAAAGCGGCCATGCGGACCTCTTTAGCGAATTGGCCTGAGGGAAGCGGGGATCCTCTAGACCATAGCGAGGTGCTGGAGTATCTCCAAGATGTTGCTCTCACCCATCATGTGCAAGATAGGATTCACTTCCACACGCGGGTGGAAGCGGTGTCGAAGGAGGAAGGTACTGGTCACTGGCAAATCCGGACTTCTAGGCTCGCTATGACAACGACGAGCTACAAAGTGGAGAGGGAGACGTGGAGGTTCGATGCTGTTGTCGTGGCTACAGGAAGATACGGCGTCCCTCGCGTGCCTGATGTGCCTGGACTATCAACTTGGAAGCGCATGTTCCCGGACCGGCTGATTCACGCCAAACAGTACCGCACGCCAACATCCTTCCGCGGCAAGAAAGTACTCATCATAGGAGCTTTTATCTCCGCCCTCGAGATAGCCAGGGAGTTGACCGACAACGGTGCTACGGTGTACCAGAGTGCGACCGATACCAGGGTCGACTTCAGGGACAAAGCAGGTCATGAAAATGCCGTCAAAGTGGCCATGGTAACTGAATTCGTCGCATTCCCGCAGAATCGAGAAAATCCTAGCTCTGGCACAAAGCCGCTCGATGATGACCGGCCTATTCCAGGGCAGGTAGTTCTCCGAGACGGGCGAGTACTGAATGATATCCACCATGTCATAATAGCAACCGGCTACCTGACCACCTACCCTTTCCTTGGCCCTGTTCTGGAGCAACAATTCACATCACTCGAAGAGGCGGACGAAAAGGCTGTTACCACGGGCGATGCTAGAACCGTGCATAATTTGCACGAGGATATCTTTTATATCCCCGACCCAACTCTGGCCTTTATCGGTGTCACGCAATTCGCCTCTACATTCTCACTATACGACTTCCAGGCCCAGGTCCTCGCGGCCGTGTTCGCGGGCCGTGTGCGGCTTCCCTCTGAGGCTTCAATGAAGGCAGAGCAAAAGCACCGAAAGAGCCGGGTCCTGCCCGGAACTCTGCTGAACAGCATATTTCTCTTGGACGACGTTGTGATCCGTAGGTTGTTGGATTGGGTCAACAAGGATTTGAAAGCGGGTGGGTTCAAGCCTCTCTCTGGGCCAGATGCTGAATGGTGGGATGCTTTTAGAGAGCAGAGGGAGGGTTCTCGATCACTATTGGGCATGCTGCAGGATAATTACTTGGCTCAATAAAAGGCAAATAAATGATCATGGAACACGATTTCACTACCCTTCTCTGTAGGTCTATATCAAAGCCACTTCGATAGAACTTGTGCCGCAACTGCGTATGTGGCCCGTAACATCCCGTATCGAAGAGTTGCCAGAATAGTGACTACATTTGGGAAACAACGGCGCCGACCAATGGTGCTGGAATTAACTCTAAGGAAGAACCAGCCTTTCGGTTCCCGTCGAGTGAATTTGGTCTGGTTATTTGTGGTCTTTCGCGTTGATCCTAAATGTCTCAGGGCCCCAATCCAAAACCATTATCCTTGGAATAACTTAATCGGTTAGTTCAAAGTTATCACCATGGAGCCGGTTCCATCTGACGTGAGAATCCTGGACTCCGACGAAAAGTCCGAAACCCGGCACTTGAACAGTGCTCGGTCAGACGAAAACAACTCCACCTTCTCCACAAGCCCGGGTTACAAAACGTCGGTAGAAGATCAATTTGTAAGCTGAGGCTCATCATCTTTTGAACCTCAGCTTGGAGCAATCACCCCCTATTACGTTGGTAAGCTACTCTTGCAAGGAGGAATATGATTAGTGTCACTGTTTAACAACGGCTCATCATATGGAAATACTAGTAGTAATCATTCAGTTCAATCATTAGACTGTAGTAATTCTAGAACTAAACATAGGCTCCGGCGGCAGCTCGGACTCGGACCCATCGTTATCCTGATGAGCCCATGACGCCGAACCCGTGGCCACGCGGGTATCGATCCAAGGCCCCCTATCTCCCAGCTCCACATCCTTGACCTTGAATGCAATACCGCTCCCACGCTTCCCGGAGGATGAGGTGAATCCGCTGTACTTGGAGCTTGAGCCCACTTTGTTTGCGTTGCTCCTAAACAAAGCCCCAAGAGTGGGCAGACAGGCACATATGATACTGAGCCCGAGCTGCATCATTGACCAAAAGAAGATGGCCCAGTCAATGGCTATTTCGAAATGTCAACATATCATAGTCTTTGAAATTTGAAGGTGGGATTCTAGGTTAGCTTTCTTACTTTTAGAGATCTCAGCCAGACGCACGATACTAGCTACGCAGACGCTGCACAGCATAATTAGCATACCTAGACCAGAGTGAGTTTGGGCAAAAGTTAAAGCATGCGTACCTCCCACCAAGAAAGAAGATTCCGATGACGGAGAACTTCTTCCATTTGTCCAGCTTTAGCTTCTGCACTGCAAATGCCGGGATCGATAGGATCACTACGTCGAAGAATAGATTGGTCGACTCGAATGGAATAAAGACGTGAGGGGCGTAGATGCAGAGCTCAGGGGGGTTATTTGTCGTCCACCCGTCAACTGGATTCTTGCATCGGAACGCGGCGAGGAATGTGAAGGCGATACACCACATTATACAAGCCACCGTCACAATTTTGATAAAGATCTTGTTCCGCTTATCCGCTCCGAATACATCCCAAAGGAATGCTAGGATGCTGAACTTGACGACGGCATAATCGAAAGAATACAGAAGCTGGCTAATATATCTTAACTATTCCGGTTGAAGATAAAGATGGTCAGTGAGTCTGTCATTGAAGGTTGTGGTGTTACAATATCAATAACCTTTGAGAATGCTTGGAACCATATGACATGGGGCACGTCTTTCGGATCTGTGATATTGTGTGGCCTGAAAACACCACCAACGGCAGTATTGTGAAGGTCTAGTCCCAGAAATGTCAGCGGGTGTTCAGCTTAGACCTTGGTGAAGAGTGTCCAATGCCACCGTTCTGATCTATTTCAGCTAAGGAGGGAGGCCTCACAGTCGAACAGGAGTGCCGCGATGGCAATGCTGACAGCATAGGCTACCAGACACAAACCATCACTTAGGTAATGGATATTTCGAGTTTTAAGTCGGGCTGCGCATCGCAATATCATACAAAGCGTCGTTAGGACAATGATCACCCCATTGACTATAAGTAGATTTTTGGCCTCTGAATCGTAACGCGCCATTCTTCGCAGTGAGGGTTGGCGTCAAATGGAAAAGCAGCGCCTGTCAAGGCTCAAGAGCTTGACGTGGAGACCTTATCTGAGTACGAGGAAGCACGGCATTGATATAGAGAGGTATATACATTTTGAAGGATCACTTTGCACGTGGACTAATATGCACAGGGCTGATGTAAGAGCCCACAAATTAGGGAAGGGGCAAGGGCTACTTATTTGAGCAGTTGAGAAGAGTTGCGCACGCAGAAGGTTGAAATTTAAAATATAGTAATCGCAGCCGGACTTTTTTGCGGACTTAACAGCTTAAAAGGCCGTAAGAGGAGCAGGGGGGCACCCATTCTTAGATTAAGATAGACGTCTCCGTGCTTATATGCAAGGGGGAACCTGGTAAGCTATGAGCCTAGGCATAATACATCTCCCAATGTGCTCTAGCCTCTTTGATACTACCGGCTTTTTCTCTGATAGATCACGGCACTTTCTATGCGGCTCGGATTCCATACCACAGCCGTCATCGTGGCGCTTGCCTTCTTGGACTGCTCATGATGACTTGGCACTGGTATATTAGTGCCACGTCAGGCATGTTATTTGATAGATCTTTATGTTTTCCGCCAGTACACTACACTATTTCTGTCCAGAGCATTGCCGCCATTTCCCTAAGTTGTTCCTCCTTCTTTCGCAGGACTTTCGGCCCTCTTGGCGGAACGAAGGATGTTATCATTGCCATTATTCTTTGCTCAGCCCCCCTTCTACTCCAGTCGTACGCTTAGACTTATACCCAGAAGAGTTGAAGGAACATTCATACGTATAATGGTTTTTGGGCCAAAATTGTTGGAGGAATTTCTCAAGTTGTTTGAAAGCTCCATAAGTCGACTCTTGTGAGCAGAATAGTTGATATATGTGCACAATCATTGATGTCACAAGTGGTTCCGAGCGAGGTGCTCATGGTTTACCCCTTACTTCCCCCAGGCCACCATCTTTCATCCAGAAATCCCTCTCCTTGCCCCCTATGGCGGTGTTCCATCCCGTACACGTGGAGGCGTGAGATGGCCTGAATAGAACCCTCCCGCCGACTGACAACAACAGGCTGTATAGGGTAGGATCAAGCTGCACGAGCTTCCCCACATACGGCCCATAAAATAAACAGCAGCTAACACCGACTTACGACGTAAATTTGCCGCCCTACTCAAGCACACCGAGGCACCGACCTATGTACTACATACAACCACCTCATGCTGAGATATAGTGTACCAGTTATAGTGGCGGTGCTTCATGGGTGGGGGCTTGATGGATTGGATAGAATGCTTTACACGTTATGGCATTGTTGATACTGAAGAGCGCTAAACTTCAATATGCTGCTCTTGACGTGTATCTGAGATAGTATCATTGATCCCGAACATGAAATGAAATACGTAGTCACCTAAGACTAGATTGGACGAGTGAGTCTTTAAAAGTATTCCATAAATTGAAGACATCTTTCCTCCATCTTGTTAGTGAAAGCCATATCTGATAGTATTTCTTTACGGGGAAAATTATAATGCGGAATCAGGCTTCGAGATTGCACTATCACCCACGAGTCAAAGTGTATAGGATGTTGGTTGGCTGCCTCCTGGGGGTTACGTCGTGCCTCTAATGACACATGCTGCATGCTCCAGCTTACGAAACATGTCATGTTCGAGCGGGAGACGCCCGTCCGAAAAGCTTCAATCCTCGCTAATTGATCCACCAATTGGGTGCTGCGAGATTGCGTGGCGACCCCTGCATCCTGAAAGGTTACATCCCGCAATGAAGATCTCTTCTTAGTTAAGTCTATTTTTGCGGCTGTTTAAGCTGTTTAATTCTTCCATTGGGAAGCTGTATGCGTTAAGCATGAATCCCCGGGTAAGACTAGATGGGTTTTGTTTCATATCATGACGGATTTATAAAGATCTGCACTGTCATGCAAGCTGACAGTTAGAGCCGAAATGGTTTTCCTCCAATAAAATGGATTTCGTCCGATGATAAATAGATGAACCTACATCAGACGAACATCTATCCGCCTTTGGGACAGAAAGTGATTGCCTCCGAATCTCTTAAAGCCAGCCCCATATCTAACCCTGGGCTCCCCTGGAGCATTTTTAGTTGAACGAGAAATGATCAGCTTAGCATGGCGGTTTTTATTCGAGGAGAAATTCAGAGAATATGGTGAGGTTAATAAAGCTTACACATTTGAAGCGGAAGCTGCAAGATGACATCGTCATTGCTATATGAGCCTCAATTTGAGAAATAAATATATAAATCCAATGACGTCTGGCCTCGGCTTTCTACTTCGCTCAACTGTTTAGCCATCAAAGCACGAAGAGTCTTAGCTCCACCAGACTTATTGAATACTTCCTCCAATTGTTCAACATCGCTTTTTGTGTGTCTCGCACTACCAAAATGAAGATCTCCTTGGCTCTTGTTTACGCTGCCCTTGCTGGCTTGAGCAGCTCCCGCGCCCTTAACAAGAGAAATGAACTTGCCAAGCGTCAGGCATCCGAAGAGTGTCCAGTCGGTTACTGCACGCAAAACGGCGGCACTACCGGCGGAGCAGCTGGTGATACCGTCACGGTCTCTGACTTAGCTAGCCTCACGGAAGCTGCAGAGAGCGATGGACCCCTCACAATTATTGTCTCGGGTTCCATTTCTGGTAGTGCCAAGATTCGGGTTGCAGCCGACAAGACGATCTTTGGCGAGTCCGGCAGCTGTAAGTTATTTCACATCCATTTCCCTCGTACCTAGAGGGTTATGGATCTGGATTGCTGATATCAGGTGTGCAGCAATTACTGGTATCGGCTTTTACATTCGCCGAGTGAGCAATGTTATTATGCGTAACTTGAAGATCGGCATGGTCGATGCCAGCAATGGAGATGCGATCGGAATAGACGAGTCAAACAACGTGTGGGTTGATCACTGTGATCTTTCAGGCGACTTGAGCGGTGGAAAGGACGACCTGGACGGCCTGGTTGATATCTCCCATGGCGCAGACTGGATCACTATTTCTAACACATACTTCCATGATCACGTAAGTCGTACAGAATCCATCCACTTGTTTGTATATGAATTCTAACAATTTGATAGTGGAAGGGCTCTCTGGTTGGCCACTCTGACAGTAACGAAGACGAGGATCTTGGCAAGCTTCATGTCACATATGCCAACAACCACTGGTACAATGTCTACAGCAGAACTCCTCTCATCCGTTTCGCCACAGTCCACATCGTCAACAGCTACTTTGATAGTCTTATTCTCACGGGTGTTAACTGCCGCATGGATGCTCAGGTTCTCGTCCAGAGCTCAGCCTTTTCCAACTGTCCTGCTGAGGCCATCTTCTTCGCCGACTCAGACTACACTGGTTACGCTGTGGTTGACGATGTGGACTTGGGGGGCTCCCAAAACTCAGTCCCCGTGGGAACGCTGACGCCAAGCTCTTTGCCTTACAGTATTAGCGTTATTGGTTCCGGAACCGTTGCTAGCACGATTCCTGGAACAGCCGGACAGAAGCTGTAATCGACAGTATCGTACTGAAAAGCCAAGTTGATGACTAGAAGGCTATTGAGGGATTGTATTCATGCCATGTAGGAACTGCTCGTCATCGCGATCTACCACTACCTGGCCATTTCTCAATACAACTGCAAGGGGTTTTTCCACATGTGTATCTTTAGTCACGTGAATACAGAAGAGCATGCTCATAAACAACAAAATTGTTTCTTTAATGATTATCTTAGAAGCATACTGCGACCGAGTCATGTCCTCTTTTCAAAGCCCCCTTGCACCCATGAGTTAATTCATGTCCAGCAGCTATGCGCTCCAAGGGTCATCATTGATGTTCGCCAAGCGGTAGCGGCTGCCCGCCCGGATAGTGCGTATAATGTCGTTCAAGGCCCCCCTCGTATTAGCGTGGTCATAATAGTGCGTGTGCTTGAAGCCATATATAAGGCCATCAACTTGTGCGCCATTCACAAGCCGGGCGACCTTTGTCTTGTCATTGTGATTCGCAAGTGTCCATCCAAACACGTTTCCAAAAGCTCCAGTCTTGGAGGCAGCCTTCAAATTGGCCAAGGGACCCTCAAACTTCATAGCAAGGTCAAAGAAACCATTTGAATAAACACGCTGTCCTCGGCGCAAATCGTGAAGCTCCTTTTTAACCATTGCTACCTCACCGTCGACGTTGAGAGCCTCATTGGCATTCAAGCCTTTGCGAATTGAATGGTACGCTCTTTTACCGATAGTAGACTTGTAGAATCCATACAAAACCTTGACTCCCACAGGCTGTAGAATATCCCGAGCTAGCCTCCTGAGCCCCTCGATACTTGTCTCTTTATTGGGATCAGATTCGTAGTCGGGATTCTTTAGGTCTAGCCAGACAAAAATGATGTTCTTGCCAGCCTTGCGCTCTTCTGTAATGGTCTGGAACATCTTCTCTGCCGTGTCCCCCGCGCTGGTAGGCAGCCCATCATGGTCCGCCCACCAGCCGCTGGACCAAGCAGTCATGTCGATCTCAATCGCGTTGGCTCCATGTGCAAGGGCGGATCGTACACCGTAGTCTTTAAGGACACGGTGAGCAATTGCATAGAATGGACGACGGGCCAAACTCGTGGTGGCGGGAACATGTGCACCAGGACCGACAACGGACTCGACTGCTAGTGGCAGTGTTTGGTTGGCCATAATGGCAGTCACGCTGAAGTATAAAGAATGAAGGTGCTTGAGTGATGTTGGGAGGAAATGGGAGAAAAAAGGCTGCTGTTGGAGGGCTAAAGAAGGATTTCACAGAGCACGTTATATATATGACAAGTTGGTCCAACAGTTCAGTGATGAGTGACCTATTAACTTCTTGGAGAGTTGCCGATCTACCTTGTAAATCAATCAGTACACAATTTGTGACAGGTAATAGACCACAATTGCTACCATCACCCCTCTGCTGTTGCGTCTGCTGCGTATTACCAAGGTAAACATGCAACCACCAACTTCGCACAAACGAGCACCCATCACTCCATCCGTGTACTTATCTGTCGACATCCATGAGCTCGGTGGGATCGAACGCAAATTGGACCCCATTCACACCCTTGGCTCAGGCCAACTTGGCAATCACAAGCTCCATGTTCCCAATGGTCCCGTCCTGAGGCACCGGGTCATGACTAATGGAGTATTCAGACGTGCTAGGATCCCACTCCTGGATGTCGAAGATGTTGCTGTACGCACCCCACGGCGCGCTCCAGTAGACCCGGCAGATTTTTGTCTCATGCTCGCCGTCCCACTCGTACAAGGTCACATATCCCTCGGTGCCGATGGCGGCGTCCGACCGCCCGCACGAACATATGATTCCCTGCCCCTGAGGCGGGATGACGAGCTTGTCGACCTCATCGGCGTTGATCTCGTTGTCTTTGCTACCCTTGTAGAATTTGCCACTGGAGCGGTTCAATTGGGTCAGAAGGAAGGCTGCGCTGGTGGAATGGGAGAAGGGAGACTCACGACTCGAGCCTGGCATCTCTGACTCGAATATCACTCTTGTGCATGCGATTTCGAATCTTGATACAAATCCATTGCTTGTAGGCCATTGTTATGGATGTGACACGTGAGTTGTATTGAAAGATTTGGATTGAGAGAATGGGTTATGAGAGACTGTAAGATTTTTGGGGATCTAATGAAGCTAGAGAGAGCAGAGATGTCGAATCTTATATACCCGAGTATTTCAAGCAATAGATACCCGCGGAGCCCAGTTCTCTCCTTTGATGAGGAAAGAGTGAATACCAGATACAACAATTGATGTTGATTTTGTCGATTGGTGAATATGGTCATCCACGGAGAAGACATATATCGGCCCTTGCCGTCATGTAAAACGGAGGCGACAGGACACACGAGCCGCTAGGTGTGACATGGGATGCATGTAGTGGCGTAACTGCACTGTACTGTGGATGCTTCTCACCGTATGTCTATAACCCAGCCCAATAACTAAAATGTCTCATCAGGAATTCAAAGATGTTATCCGCATTGGGCTCCCACGTCTTAGATAGTGGTAGAGGGAGGTTGCTTCTTCTCACGTCGTGGTGACATGGAGCCGCTGTCCGACAGTGGGACCGCTCCCGTTGTGCCATAGTTACTCTGGAGTTGTTTACGGGCCGTTTTGGGTGGCATTCCTGCATACATTTCTTGTCTTATGTGGTGGTAGCCCGTAATACCTACCTTTTTGTGAACCCTTGACCTCTTAGGTTTCCCTGGTCCAGTTGGCCTTTTGCATATGTACTGTTTCAGGAACCGACAAGGAGTTAAAAGTACGAGGTTGAGCATGTGTCATGGGACTTGCAGCTGCTCCTGGAAACTCGGTACGTCGCTTTTCAAGACTTGGTATATTATCTAGCGGAGATACTGCCGTTGGTGTCATCTTACATGCCTTACTTCGTCACTCCCGAGAAGTAAATGAGCACCAACACGGTCTCGGATAAGCCTAACACATCTCATGTCTGTGTGTTACGGGATCGATATCAGTCCTGTTGGCTCACCGCCCCGATTGCCTCGACAGAGTACCCGCGCGCTGGTCCTCAAACGATTAGGGCAGTAGGTGATCATTAGCGAACGGTTTTGGGAGCTCGAGTACAATGCTTGACTTACACAGGAAGAAAAACACCAATAGAAGCCGCTAGACCCAGCATCCCAACGGAATGAATTCTATGGTCAGTGTATAGAAGCTGAGAGTATAAGCCATGATTTGACGGGGAATCCTGTGGGCCAATGAGTCGTGGACTGGCGTCAATGTTGTTGAATCTGGACATTATGCCGTGTCTTAGCGGGTGCATGTGTCATACACATCAACCAATGACAATAGCGGCAGCTGCGAGGATGTGACCGATGTACATTCATGCTGTACCGAGGCGAGGTTTATGCACAAGTACTTCCAAATGATACCGTGGTTAACTGTGTGTGGCCAGCTGTATTCTGCCGCTACCTTGACGGATGCATCCATTTCACAAATAACTCGGGAAGTAATCGGCGACTCAAAACACGCCATATTCGGTAGCTCGTCCGGTAGCTCGTGGCCAGCTGTGCCAGCCACAAATTTGTACAAGAGTTGATGCCCAAAACAGTGCAACTGGTTAGTATCGTAACAGAGGCTTGGGCGAATGACAAGATCGCTCACAAAGCGAAAGGACCGCACGCTCATCAGCCAATATTGGTATGAGGACATCGCTCAAAAATATCTACGAGTATTAAAAGGAGAGAACTCGACAAAGAAACCTTCTCCGTCTACAATTTTCTCAACATCTTTTCAGGGAAATCAACATCATTGTTCCCTCCTGACTTTGAATCCACTATGATCGGTCAAATTCGAGTTCCTTTTGCTGATGGCATGACTGAGGGCCAAGGGTAAACATGTTCAGAGATCTCAAAGAACCAAGCTGACATGATGGGTTGTTGTCCCCTAGATTCAACTCCTACCTGCAGCAAACTTGCGTGTACGATGCCGTCACCGTAGACCCGACAGATGGTCCAAACACACCTGTGGACATAAGCTATCAATCTACTGAAATCAACGACTACAAGTAATTTGATCACGATTTCAGAGGTCTTGAAGACGGGTAAAAGCTGACTTCCCTGCCCTGTAGCGAACTTCTGCAGACACTCGATATCAGTGCTGGTGCGGGAGTTTCAGGTTGGGGAACAGAAACTAAGATTGACTCCAAGTTTCTGAACCGGACAGAGGTGAGAATTGACAACCTTTCGAGGCATCTTATGAGAATGTGCTTGCTAATGAATATTTCAGATCAAGAAAAGTTTGCTCACCTATGTAGTCAAGGTGGATGCCCAGCGACAGCCGAGCGGAAGATCCAAGTACACATTTAACTGGAAAGAGTCCTCCGACCCTCAAGGCAAATACGGCGACCGCTTCATTTCCGGTATCACTCTCCTTCATTGGGTTCTGCATCCCAACAGCTAACAGCTTCTAGATTTTGTCAAGGGCGGGGCGCTCTTTGCCCGCGTTTCTATCATTACCAATGAAAATTCAACTTCTCAAGAGCTCAAGGTCGCGTGAGTTTTGGGAGAAAACGACCGTGCTACTACACTGAATCCCGGGCTAACAAGGCTTGGTCTGTAGAGCCAAGACCGCATTCAAGGTCTACGGTGCCAACGTTGAGATCACTTCCGAAATCAACAAGGCCATCCAGAAGATTCAGAAAACCTCCGAAGTCAAGATCTATCTACATTACGTTGGAACTCCGACCGAGATGCAGCTAAGCGACGGGGCGGACAACGACATGGTGCGCCTCAAACAGGTTGCGGACGCTTTTTACAAGAGCGCCCCAAAGCAGGGCTATAGAAGATTGTGAAATTTGAAAAATGCACACTAAACTGGTCATGGAGTTTTGCTAATCGTGACTTCAGTGCGTTATTGGAAAAGTATACCAACATTCCCAACTTCGATAACGAATTCCAGCCTCTTGATTACACCGAAGCCGAAGATCGCGTATGAGACTAGGAGCTAACTCTAAGCCTTTTTTTGCCCCTCTGACTGACCCCTTTTCCTTAGAGTTGGGCCATATTCAACGCCTTTACCAAGTGTCTGGTTATTCAGAATATGATTCGAGCAAGTATGGCGCACTCATTTCAACCAATGACCCAGGTAGGGCGCTAATTTGCTCTAGTCGACTCGAGCCATTATACAAGTGGCAGAACCGGCCGTGATAGGCTCGACACTAAAGTCAGTAAGCAACTGCAGGCCTACAGAAGCTGGGTATGTATTTTAATACTCGTCTGCTTATGAAAGTGGCGTCTAACTGGAACTGTAGGTAAATGAAGTCAGCAAGAACCCCCAGAAGGCCGAATCGCCGCCTGAGAACGACCCAGAAACTCTTCAGACCGAAGTATTGGTAGGTCTCAGATACCGCCATAAGAAGATGACGTGGTTCTCGACTGATGTCAATTTCCCAGCTTGCTGTCAAGAAAAAGACATACATCGCTCAAAGCATTGTCATGGCCAACAATATGAAAACCCACTGTGTGTTGCTCGTTCTCCCTTTTCATGTTTCAAGCGCATATTTGAATGATGTGTGGGCACAAAACTTACGAGAGCAGTTATTGATGACTATCAACACCCCAGGGCCAAACAGCTTTTCAGCTTCGAAGCCTACGATTTTGACCAGGTTATGGCAACCACGAAGGTCATCTTTGGTAGAAGCTTTAGCGGTGATAGGTATATTTGCCTGATGGGACGAAAGTACATCACCCCTGGGTACGAGCAAGTAAGCCAGCTGTGGGGTTTTGAAGAGAATATGAAGGATATTGTGGACGGGAAAGTAATTGTTGACCCTATTGTGGAGATGGGAGTTATAAAGCTGGGCCTTCAGGATGCAACGCCGCGCCATGATGACGACTTCAGCTTTTATGTCAAGAAGTCTTAGATAGGCGGAAAGTAGCTGACTAGGATGAAACTTTCTAAGTAGTCATGCAAGACCTTTTTTCCAATGACGTGCTGTATCAAAATACGTTGGAACATGCTCCGAGGAGACATGTCATTCTTCACTTATCGCGTAAATGGACTGGCTTTTTGGCATTACTTAATAAATTATTCTTCTAGCAAATAACTCAGCTGATTGGTTACAAAATTCTACTTCTAATTTATTTTAGGGAGCAAAAAAAGAGCAAGAAAGCCACAAGATCTTAAGTGAGTTCTTGAGTACTAATTCAGTCGCTAAGGCTCCTGATGCCAAGTAACGGAATTTTTCACACCAACAACATACCCAGTGGTCGTCAGAGACAGATGAAACTATGGTAAAAGAAAGATACTTTTCATAGCAACGTACTCTACTAAAGTTCCCATTAAATCCAAACGTCACCTTACAAATGGAGATCTCAAGAGTGTGTGGAGTTTATTACTCCAGCTCCTGGAATTGTGCCCACGACTCGGACTTTCCGGTTAGACTTGGCACTAGCATCGCCTTAAACAAGGATAAGAACCCTTGCCCCAGTGTAGTCGCCTCTCTATCTGAAGCTGAAGGAATGAGGCGCCAGCGTATGCCCTTGTAGTTTGAGATCCGGCGTCAAGCCGATGGGGTAATGACCGAAAACGCACGGTTTCGTGCTTCACGGTGCCCTTGTAAAACACAGAGCCCCAAAGGGACTTGGAGCTGTGCAAGGATAGATAAGCTACAGAAAATTGCTCCGATTCCGGGGGGATCCAACCCTAGTCTGAACAACTTCGGCATCCGCGGCGGGTGGTATGGCTGCCAAACAAAGAAACTCCAGTCCCTGATGGCGCCACCGTGCAGATCATTCCAATATATCTGTGCGAGCTAGACGCTTCTAGGCGATTGTTCAGCCTGGGAAAGCATCTTGCCATCGGGTCTGTTTAGCCCATAGAGGCCGCAAGGCGGTAGTGATACCTAAAGTACTAGTCCGGGCCAAGGTCTTACCTTGATGTCGGGGCCTTTCCTCTCGTAACTTACCTCATACCCAATGAAAGTGGCGATACTACCTTCCACATCGAAGCAACGCCCAGAAGCCCAAAGAACAACGAGTTGCAAAAGCGACTATAAGTACCGTGTTGAGTCCTTCTCAATTTCAAGCTATTGCTGTTCTTCACCTCAACACTCAACATCGCGGACTACACAGTCTCAACATTCTTTCGTATTTACTATCAAACATAGTCTACAACATGATTTCGCTCAAAGCCCTCGCCGTTGGAGTTGCGCTCGCCACAGTTGGCTGTGCCCAGGAAGTTATCAAGACTGGACTCCTTCAGGCCAAGAGCGTGGATCTTGGTACCGTTTACCTGTACAAGCCCCAAAGCGATGGTGGTGGTATGTTTTACCAGTCCTGGCCATGCCCAACGTCTCCATCTGACAGATTTTGCTAACGGGAAAAGACCCTGTATGGGCACAACTTGGCGGGGAGGGCCAAGCCAATCAGTTCACTCTCAGATCAGATTCGACTATCTCGACTAAGGGACTGACCCTCAACATCATGAGGAATCAAATCGATGAAAAGCGTCTAGGCTACAGTGGTGTTATCACTTCGGAAAACGGCTGGAAGATAGTGGATGGTAATAAGCTTGTCTCCGACGGCGTCTTCTATGGCTACCAGGATGAATTCCAAGCTTGCAGGTACGCAGGCGGAGAATACTTTGTAAGAAGACTTCTATCGCCTTCCCACTTGGTCTCTTAAACTAATAAAAAATTACTGATATAGGTTTACCTTGTCTCTCATAAAGCGGATAATATGGAGTGTGTTCCTCTTGGCGCTTTATACATTATTTAAGTCAATTTTCCAAATTGAACATTTCTTGTGATGTAGAGTTGGAGAACTGGAATCTACTGCCGATAACGATACCAAAATCTTGTAGTAATGAGAAAGAGGCTCTTGAGATAAAAATATTAGTTGGCAGAGATCCTTGCCGTCCTTACTACTCTACTCTAGCCGCTCTTGAAAATTTTCAGCGGACAGCTGTGTGGTTTGAGAATAAGACAACTGTTATAGATATATATATATATGAAGCAAGCAACGATATCAATTGAAGCAAAAAAATGATGATGACTGAAGAGACGATCTATCTCTTCGCAGGTTCTGACAGAAGTTTGAATTAGTGTGCAACCACTTCTTCATTCGATCCTTAATAGTATCAATGCCCAAAGCGCGATGCATTATGTAAACCATCACTGGGTATCAATCTGAATCCGCGGGATCAAATGTACATTCAGTGGAGGTTTATCCCAAAAGAACAATATCTTTTGATCATCAATCCAGCCCTCGGATTCCGGTGCCATCTTCAAATCAAAATTCCAGATAATGCGAGCAAGTATCAAACGCATCTCAGTGTATGCAAGACTATGCAAGGAGTCAGTAACCAAGCATGCCGACATGCATATATTAGGCGCCGGCGGTGCAGCGAAACACTTACTTCATGCCGATACAGTTCCGCGGTCCATAGGAAAAGGGCTGGTGAAGATCTTTGTGATCGTTGGCAAATCTCTCGTCAGTGAGCCAGCGGTCGGGAATAAACGAGTCAGGGTAGAGAAACTTGGAAGGGTTGTGGTAGACGGAATATTGCCAAATGCCCACACTAGCCTATGGATGAGGTATTAGTTTCGCATGTATTCCGCTGTTTGTAGTCTGACCTACGCCTCCGGCCACATACTGGCCATTGATCTGTGTTCCACAAGATGGTGTCTGGCGGGTCAATGCTATGGCTACCGGCGGATAGACTCGCATTGACTCCTTGAGGACAGCAAGCATGTATGTCAAGTTCTGGACGCTGTGGATATCGATTTCGCCCTCGCTCTTGAAGGCTGAACGGACCTCGGCGGTCAACTTGGCCAGAACGTCGGGGTGAGAGCAGAGAAAGTAAGTTGTCGCTACCAGCGTTGTAGCAGTTGTTTCTGATCCTGCTGTGGTAAGGAGCACACTCGTGTCAATCATTTCACGCTCTGACATTTGCTACCGCCGATGGTAAGAACGCGGTCAGTATAACAAAAGATTCAGCAAAAGGCCAAAGGAGTGCGGCAGAACACTAACCCCATTGTTCAACATGGCATCGACAAAGTCAGGTCGTATCATTCCCAGACCGATCCGCTTTTTCAGCGTCTCGCGGCTAAAGCCGACGCTGGTTTGCCGGTTCCTCATCACCTCCCCACCAAAGCAAAATATAAATAAGGAGAAGAAGATCGAAGAGAAAGGCAGTTCACGTATGACCTGCATCAGAGGGATACTCTTCATAGAACTAAAAAGGATGTTGACCCACGGATGTGACTTGGAGTCACGAAGGCAGCCAAAGGACTCCCCAAAAGCCAGGTCCCCGATAATGTCAAAGGTTGCCCACTCGTACCACTTGGTCAGATTCAATGGCTTGGTGCCGTTGTCGCCATTTTCACGCAGCCTCTGCATGAACAGGTCAATGTACTCGTTGATGAATGGCTGTTGCTCGACCATGGCTCGTGCCGAGAAGGCATGCGCCAGAATGCGTCGCAACGGTCCATGTCTTTCGCGTCTCGCCGAGATGAGACTCTGGTCCACGTCTTCGTTGGTCCACTTGGGATCCTTTCCATTCTCTGGCTGGCCATGCTTCAAGTGTCCACAAATCTCCTTCCATGCATCATCATGTGCACATGCCAGCTCATTTGGGCCGACACGGACAACATCGCCGTATTGCTTATGTAGCTCAAGTATTTTCTTATGTGGCCTTCCCCTGGCAATATTCAAGGCTGCAGGTAACGGACTGACTGCCCAAAGTTTAGGGCCAGGAAATTGGCGTAGAGGGTGGAAGAAGACATTGTAGATAGCTCTCGATGCGGCATATCCAACCAACTGGTTTATTGGTTAACATCGTGTTCTTAACCCCTCACTCAACAAGTATCTACCCAGAGCACGTACCAAAATACAACAAAGCCCGAAAAACGAGGCCAGCGATGGCCCCCGAGTCTCAGTCGCTAGATTCACTAAGGAGACCATCTCGATATCATCGATGTGATGTTTGCAGCGGTCTGCGAGTGAGAGATGTCAAAGCTGTGTTTACATGAGGACATCTTGCTAAATATATACTGGCCAGATCGGCGCAAGATTGGTTACATCTGGAGCAGAGGTTCCAAGGGCAGTAGCCCTGCTCATCAGACATCTTGAATGGATTCTTGCGAAATTCGGTTCCCATGCCTTAACTCTGAAGACTTCGGCTCGTACATGTTAGATCACACGCCGAAGAGGATGCTTGTCGGATCGTTGATTATCTCCGCTCCTTCTTCGCGCCCGGAGGTTTAAGTTGACCAATCCCGCTGACAAAGCGGTTTCTTCCTCACAGACGGTGCATCCCAGATTATAGCTACCCTATATACGTTCAAGACCAACTCAATTAATGTTCTGTTGTCGTCAACGTTCTATGACTTACCATCTAATGCTAGTTCAGGATGATTTTTAGCTCCTACCCACTAAGATTTCAGCCATAATCTAATGGCTTGCCGCCAGCCTCGTTATAAAATTAGAAAACTGTATCACAAACTACCTCGGCATGCGGATAATCCCAGATCTGCCTACGCTTATATCTTGGGCAACAATTCCTTTATTAGCGAACTTCCTACAAAGACATCAAAATCCCACCTTTCTCTTGTTGAAAATAGGTTTTCAAAAAAATAAGAAATAAAAAGCAATTCATTAACGAAGCCGTTGACTACCTTAAAGTAACAGAGTCTTTGTCGTGATTTGCAAAGTTAGGGAGTTGTGCTTCTCCTGCCGTACTCATTCCCTCTCCTAGCCAGGTACAGACGTATGTAATTAGAAACCGACTTGTCGTTTGCGTTGCCTGAAAATACGAACCACAGCCCCTAACATATCGCGGAATCGCGTCGCTTCCTCTTGCTTATCCCGCCTCGGTTCCTCTTGCTCATTAAGCCCAGGGTTCTCTTGCTTATTCCAGCGAGGAAATTCTTCCTGTTCAAGAGCATGCACGTCAAACCCGACAGAAGCAAACTTGTGAATGCACTCACGCCATTAGACAAGACTGGCCTTCCTCGTTACTCCCCCATGACGCAGAAAAAGTAAACAAAGTTCATGGTAGTATGGAGCAGGCACTAAAGTTACCTTTGTCTTGGTCAGGGTTTCGATAATTGAGTCCATTGGGGTGCACCCATCTAAGTTCAGGTAGTTGACATCAACTCCACGTTCGATCAGACTTTGCGCTAGGTGTGGAGGACACGTGTGAATTAGTTAGCACTAAAACCGCAATGCTTCCAAGTATTGTGGCTTGTTTTTAATGCCGCTCTTCCCAGTTGGTCGTGGTAACGCCTCGAGCAAGATACACGCCAAGTTCTCGTACGCAACCAAGGACCTGGTCAGATCGATCGCCTCATCCAACTCATAGGTCCAGTTTAGTCCCTCATGAAGAACGGATATCAAGTCATCTGAGCATTGTTCCACGCAAGAAGAATCTGCCCTATATGCATCTTCAATGCAGAGCTTCAATCCAGTGAATACCAAGAGGACGAGTAAAGAGTGTATTTTGAGCGGAAAGTCACCTCTGATGGGAGATCGTTTAGGCCAAGCTTGTGCATAATCCTTGAATTGGCTTAGTCCCGTGGTAGTCTCAGCCTGTTGTGCGTGATACTTGAAGGATATGTCATAATCTGTCGTGAAAAATAGATACTTTGCTAAGAAGGAATGTCCATTTCTTTAGTGAAGTTGGCGCGCCATTTTTCAAAGATGAGGGTTTTGAACTAGGGGTCTTCGACGAAATCGTTGATAGTTTGGTGCATTAATTCAACGTGAGATGCCCCATCGTGACAAACAACGTCGACTAGGCCACCCGATAACATTCGAATATATCCCTCTTTCCCGTATTTTTCAACATATCCTTGTGTAATCCGAGACTCTTTCTTGATTCGAACTCTCGCCTCCTCCATGTTGTGGCCTGTAGAGCAGTCTAGCATGCGGAGGATTTAGGCCAGTCTTAACTCGTGTTTCGCCCGGCAAATAATTTCCAATAACACATACGCTTCCCGGTGGAACCCTGAGGGTATTCTTTCAATAATTGTGCCGTAGTATTGATCCAGTTCGTCAGGTAGAGAGTCAAGAGTTCTCTGTACCTTTTCCTGAAGCTTCTCCATGCTGGATCCTTCTCGAGTGACGCTCGCGAGACCAGGCATTACCAAAGCTACCCATAAAAATACTCCTCGAGCTCTAGTGCAAATTTCATTAACTAGAGGCTCCGAAAATGACACCGATTTCGGATTCAACGGTATGTTTGCAATGCAGAATTCAAAGATGTCTTCTTAGGTGTACTCGTGAACTTGGAATCCAGGACAACCCGCAAATTGTTGTATGAATATTGCCCATGGCCGGCTGGAGAAAATAATTCTAATTCTGGTCCAGCATTGCGGTGAACTCTGGACGAGATCTTGAAGGAATGACATGATGAATTTGGGCCGGCTCACGTACTCGTCCAGCGCATCAATAAAAAGGCAAATGTCTAATTTCGAGCATCTTTGCGTAATCAATCGCTGCAAAGCCTCCGCCAGGTTTTCTCTGGACCATTGGCCTGTTTAAATATCGGACTTGATTTTTTGCCGCTGACATTGTCGTTGGAGGAAGCTAAAAGAAAAAGCTGAGGGCCATTAATTGCGAGCCTGATTTCCATCTGTGCAACACTTCGGCGGTACGCTCATCATTGAATATGTACTTCATGAAAGTAGACTGTCCGCTGCCAGGTTTGCCGCTCACCCAGAAAAAGCCGTTCCCACTTTCTAGCCAGCTTGTCAGATTGACGGCAGAATTATCGAAGGCCCAGTCAAAAGTATGTCCGACCCTTGGGCTGATTTGCTCGAGACGGCGGTCTCTTTCCGGCGCTCGGATAGAATCAATAATCGCTACCTTGCGTTTAGGTTATCTGGCCCTGCCATCACGGTCAAATTTTCGCTTATATCTGTCGTCCCATTGAATATTCTTGAGGTTATCGACACGACCTAGCGTTTCGTTCTCCAAGTGATTCTGCATCGTGAACCTCCGTGTGAGTTCAAGCCGCAGTTCTTTGTGCTCAATTCCCAATATCTCGGATAATTTGCTGGCTAAAATATCGATCCTGTGATCGCCAGTCGAAAGTTTGACCATAGTCGAATGATCTTCATCAATATGGACCGTAAGAGCGGAGTGCGAGTTGAATAGTCCTTTTGTAGCAGACTCTTTTGAAACCATTAGAGTTTCAGGGTCTATTCTCGAAAACTCTCCGGTTGGCAGTTTCTGCAAGCTAGTATCAGCGCGAATTGGGGAAACCTGTGCTGGAGGGTTTGCCTCTTCACTTACGGAGACAGTGCGTGTAACCTTGGTTTCAAATGCCCAAAAGAATTGAAGCTTTTGAATTTATGAAACACCGTCGAACTGGCTTTCGAGGTCATGAATGTAAGATGATTTATCTGACAGAGCGTGCACGAGAGCCTTATTCGGTTGGTCACCGACCATGGAAAAGATATCAGGAACTGGCTAGGTACGCCAAAGAATATGGCTCCCCTAATACACATAAGAATGGCTTCCTCCGCCACTCCGCTCCCAGCGAGCATAACAAGCGCCTGCTTCACGACTACGTCACCTAAGCTGTGGGCGAGAAGTGCAGCTGGCTTGACGTTTGGTGATGACCATCCTATGGTTTTCAGGCTGTTGATGAAGGAAACGGCCAGATCAGGAGTCGACTGGAATGACTTGCTCCCCTGAAGATTAGTCTCGTAACCGTTTAACAGAAACCTCACTCCAGGAAGCTGCGGCGGAAGCTCATCACGAATCCACATGAAGGATTTGTCGCTGCCTCGGGGTTGCCTGGACCCAAATGGATGGCTAGCAAGACCTGATATGATAACACAGCTATCAGTGATTGGCTTCGTCAGAAAATGCTTGCTAAGAGGAGACGAGAATGACCAACTCAGATTTGTGTGCTTCCTTTGCCACGCTATTAAGTGGTGTTATTCCCTGGAAGTGGTCGTCTACACTCAAGGGTCTGGCCAGCTCCGGTATCTGTATCACGCATTCTCGCGTATCATTGATAGAGTCGATCCTTAGGGTGTCTTTCTGAATGTCACCATAGCCGTCTTGCTTGGTGACCAAGTATCGACTGACAACGCCAGCAAGTGTATTTGGACATCGTTCAGCGACACGTCACCAAATGTTCGCACCAGCCACTCGGCGGCTGACATCTTATCGAAGTGCTCAGGGATTTTCCGCAGTCTGTACACTTTCGCTTTGGAAGAAGACATTGGGACAGGCCAGGGTTTGCCCTCGCATGTAAATTGAGTCAATTGCTGGCGAGCAGTGCCCAGATTTCCCAATGCGACCTGGTGAATTCAAAACAACCCCAAGCCACGATGAAGCGCCTTAGCCACACTGGTCAACCGCTGTTGAAGAATCAGGTCAGATGACAGGTGCGACAATCCATGAGAAACGAAAAATGCAAACCACCCTCACGCCTTGTACGAGGTAACTAACACCCAACACATTTCCCCTTAAATAGCTGAATAGTATCCAGTGCTTAAAAAGATACCGCAGAATTCGGTATTTAACTAGTGTACGTATTTTTAATTAACATACGGTGTTTGGTAATAGGCCAAGCATATTCCTGACACGCTAATCACAGAAAGATCTTTATTATTAAAATGAGTCTGCTGTCTCTTATTAAAGATTCTGCAAACTCCGGAGACTCGGACCCTAGGATCGCTTTTTTCTTCTAAGTAGCAATCGTGTAGAACGTGTATTAGGCCAACCTTATGCAATCCCCCTACTTAAGATAGTCGCGCCCTTCTGTCTAATGTTGTGTGGGTGCAAACGCGACCTATTATCACATTTCCCAACCCTACAGATCACCCTCAAATGTACCTGCGAGAATGTAATCAACCTCCCCCTTATTCATTCCTCGTTCGATACCGATAATAATACGACTCACTTTCTTATTTATTAACCTAGATCCGCTGTAACATGACCTAATGTAACATCTATATGATGGAGTCCCTCCACAGGCTTTGTAGATATGGTACATCAACTCTTCCCTGAATATCTTGGGTTTGTTCGCATTTGCTATACACACCGGCTCAGCCGGCTCAGCACTGTCGATCGGCCGATGCAAAAAGCCATTTTAATTATCGCTTGAGGTTGCAATACCATAGAGTTTCGGCGCATAAACGTGGGAGCGGGATGTCTCGGCATTACTTCTCTTAGCGTGTTTCTGAATTTCATACCACGTCTCTTGCAGATATGATAGGAAGATAAGCAGAAGCGGTTCTTCTTTTGTGAAGACTTTCTATGACCTATATCGCAGGCCTAACTTTTTCAATGCTGTGTTGTTGTATTCCATGGGTCTTAAGTATGTTGTTGGGGCGGTTACAAAGACGCCTACACCCTGATTTCTCGTCATATCCATAATTCAAAATTCTAAGAAAATTATGTCGAAGGGTATCACGCTAGACAAAGTGCCAGCTTGGGTACAACATCATTATTTCGTACGATCACGAGTCACGTTGTTACCGTGGATAGGCATAAAATAGGCAGATATAGCTACAAGCCGATATACGCGTGGCAGCCTCTTCTGAAGCCATGTCTGAGGCCATGTCTCTGAATTGAATAGGTTAAATGTCATAATCTACTTGGCAACCGTCCAATGTTGGGGAAGGTGGCTTGGCGGTATATTGGGCAGATTGTATAGAGTTCCAAACAGGGGTAGAGGCGATCAAATTGTATTTTTAGTGACAGGCCGGCACGTTGCGACCCGACGTGATCTCTATCTAAGTCGAGACATGGTATCGAAGTAAGTAGAAATTACGTGATTCAAGGCGAGTCCCGATTGCTTCATTCGCGTTACGCGCAAATTAAACTGTCACCGGGACATTGCACGGGCTATAGCATTTACACAAGTATAGCCTATCGAGTGCATCAAGATCTGCATTAAGGAAATAACTAATTTCAGCATGAATTGCTCCGTGCCTTATTTTCTTTTATCTACTGAGGTTGTCTAAGACTCAATAATGTTAGCTGATTCTGATACGAGTGGTGTTTGGCTGTGAGATGCGCCATAAGATCCTTCATATAACCCCGGGGAAATCAATCATCTCCCCGCTTCCTTCGGCAGTGACCTCTAGCACAGCCCTCCTCATCACAATTTGTCATCGTCTCTCGTTTCATGGTTTCATCGTTGGGCGCGAATACCCCAGATAGGGATCCCTGCACTTCGGCTGCCGCCAATAAAAGGGTAGGCCGAGGGAGCCGAGAAATTGCAGATATGTCACTGCTGCCGAAAAATCTGTCACTGTAGCCAAAACATCTGTCACTGCAGTCAAACGTCTAGTCCAATTCGTCCTAGTAGCGGCCGTTGTTTAGCGGTCGGACGGATTGTCAGGCAACGTCCGGCAACGTCCGGCCAAGGTCTAGGCCTTTCATGGGATAGATGGCGTCGGCAGTTGTCGCGGCTGTTGCCCTCATAAATCTCCACAGATCCGTTCCCTTCTTTCTGTGGAACTCAAGAGTGTTTGACGAGTGGGCTTATTCGCTTCAGACACCATGGCTGCCAGTTTAGACAGTTCGGACAGTTCAGACTTATCCATGTCTTCCAAGCGTGACTCGCTGCATACGCCGGGAAGCGTTTTCTTTGTCTCCTCAGATGGACGTGTGCTCAAACTGCCAATTCCCAGCAAATCGCCGCGCGATCCGCTGACTTGGACTGGCTCGAAGCGAATCCTGGCGTTTTTCGCTTTGCAGTTGTACTCCGTGGTTGCCTCCTTTGAAGTGAATCTTCCGGGCCTGCTGATGCGAGCAGTGCAGAATGAATTTGAAAAAGATGTATGTTTTATCATGGATCCTGTTTTGCGTCTGTACTGACATGAACACAGGGCATCGAGAAAGCCAGCTTCCAATCCCTCTCCGCGGCCATGACTCTCTTTACCGGCTTCGGCTACCTCCTAGGAATCCCTCTATCCACTGCAGTCGGGCGACGGCCCGTCTTCGTTGGGGCGGCTGTGGTGACCAGTGTGTCAACGCTTTGGGCTGGCTGGGCCCCGAGCTTTTGGCATCTCCTCGCTTCCCTCTGCTTCCAAGCCTTGGCCGTCGGCGCAGCGATTGGCATGGTGAGTCTCCCTATCATACTACGGCTCGTCGGTGATTCTAACCATGTCAGTGCCTACTCATTCTCATTGACGCGACGTTCATCCATGAGCGCCCCAACGCCTTGTCCCTGTACTGGTGTGTTGGATCAGTCTTCATCAAACTCAGCATCTTGATTCTTCCCTTTATCGCAGACCTGAACACGTGCTGGCGGACTGTATACCAGGTCTGGCTTGGTCCGTGCCTCATCGCAGCGGTAGGCGTTCTCCTTTTTGTACCAGAGACGTATTTCCTGCGTCCGCCCGTCTCTCTAGATGGCCGGATCCTCGTGCAGAGCAGTTCTGAGAAGGTGGAGGTCTATAAGGACTGGGGCAGGTATGAGACAGATACGGCCGAGCGACCTCTACCAGCTTTGCCCGC
Source organism: Clonostachys byssicola (assembly GCA_902006505.2). Taxonomy (NCBI): domain Eukaryota; kingdom Fungi; phylum Ascomycota; class Sordariomycetes; order Hypocreales; family Bionectriaceae; genus Clonostachys; species Clonostachys byssicola. The sequence goes on along the minus strand of CABFNO020001405.1, from coordinate 844,687 downwards.
CTCCAGTCGTTTCTGGTCTCGTCTCAAGATCTCGCGGGCGCCAGGCACAACTTGGAGTGCGGCTGTTGCCGCGTACATGCAAATGATACTCTGCATCCTCAACCCGCTTACCTTCTGGGTCTCTCTTCTGACTGGAATCATCCTCAGCGGGGTCATCTTCTTGAACCTCTCTCAGCCCAGCGTTCTTGCACAAGGTACCCAAGACCCCGAGGCCGTCAGTATGTGGCTCGGCGTCGCTGGCATCATCGGGTCCATCTTGGCGTTTCCTGTCACGGGTCCTCTGGCCAATTGGTTTGCCCGGTACTACTCGCTGCGCAACGGGGGTGTTCGCCACGCTGAAGTCTACCTCCCAGCCTTTGCCATCCCCGTCGTGACTGGCCTGGCCAGCGTCTTGATCAACGGCTTTGCCATTGAAAAACAGTGGAACTCGGGATGGCTCTATACTACTTCCGCCATCAGCATATTGAGCTATCTTACAGGAAACGTTGCGTTCACGATTTGGATCACCGAGGCGTTTCCACGCTGGGCGGCCGCTGCGTTGGCCGTCCAGCTGTTTACAGGCAACATGGTCAGTTTCGGCATCGCCTCGGCCATCTTGCCCTGGACGACATCTCACCAAATTTTGCAGCCCACCATGCTTATCAGCATCCTGATCGCCGTCTTGGGCATTCTGGCAGTTCCCATTGCTTTCTGGGGCAAGAATGTGAGGCAGTACATTCACGGGTGGTCGAGTGATTCGGAGAGGACTGCTCTTCGCCCACAATAATTCTCTTTGTTCTGAATACGATTTTCAAGTACTACGTCAAGATAGTCTTATCGAGAGGGATTAATGACTTGGCGTGTATTTACAACGGTGTCACGTGGTCAAGACTGAGGTGGCCTAAAATATTTCCTTCTAGCTCTTTGTGTTATCCCGGCTTTTTTCTTCTTCTATAATCACATACCTTGGCGTGCAGCAATTGAAGATTTGGTCTACGGTAGCTACTTCGAGATAGTCAGCAGACAATTCTTTAGACAAGATCCTAAAGGCAGCATAAATAATAACTGAGGGTGAAATTCCATGGACCTCCGTATTCATAACTCCATTGAGATGAAAAATTGGGATAGCAGGCGAAAGACCCAGCAAGTGTAATCCCCCAACTTCGTGATATATAACCCCAAATGCCAAAACCACTGATCAGGAAGGCAACAACCGGCCCCTTTAAGCAAACTTGCCAGGATACCACGTTCAGAACCATAATAAAGCCAAATTCAATCGACTCCACCTATACTCAGATCATTTAATCGACGGGCACGCACTGGGCAAAATACTGAAAAAGGTGGCATCCAATGCAACGTCACCTCTTCCCTGCGACTTCTTGGTCCACTTCACAAATTTCCATTGATAATTAAGCAAGGGTCTGGGGAACCAATCCTGATCAAGACTGCCTGGTCTGTGTATGAGAAAGAGTGGCTCCCAGTCAGGTTTCGATTAGATTTTTCAACTGCTTGACCGTAATAATCAAAACTCGCCCTTCTGTAGAGGTTTCATACAGGCCTTAAGTACGAATAGGAACTCGATTCATTTACTCTACTACCTTCTCCTTCTCGCGCAAAGTGATGAGTAGTGAATTTAGAAATACTATTCGTCGGAAGTGAAAGTTGACAAATACGGTGTGGTAAACGGATCAAATGTCAAGGCCCTACGGTAGGGCTTCACATGTTCCCTCGGCAAGGATGCACACAATACTGATGGTGGGTTGCCGATCACACCTCGTACGGCCTCAAAGTCCGGGGTTGACTTTACCCCGGATTTAAGACCAACCAACCGTAATATTTTCTCTTACCCCTCATTCAATTGCAACAGCAGAGGGATATATAACAGCTCGAATCGTATTAGTTCTAGGTACTATTGCCTCAATCGCTAAACATTATACTCAAATCGGATAGCGTGTGACGCTTAGTTGCTGCCGTACCAACGAGATGGCCAGGCACATGGGAATGGGAACGAAAGAGGCATCCCACTGATGGCAGATCTTGCACAATCATAGCAAAAGAGCCGAGGACAATAGATGAGTTCATTGGACCCATGGAATACGAGATCAACTATATATTGTGACCTGTTTCTCGAAAGCAATGCCCTGGGCAACACGACTTCCCAGCAAGAGTGCCCCTTAGCTGCTTTTTTTGCAACCTTCCAGCCTCACTCAAAGTCCTACTCCTAATCAACATGATGCTCTACCGCGCCATTGTCGCAGCCGGGCTCTTCGTCACTGCCCTCGCAGACGGCCCCGCCATCGTGTCGGCCCTCGAGAAAATCACTGGCGACACAAAGTCTCTCAACGATGACGTTTCGTCGTGGAACGGCGGGCTGCTGGGCACGATCCCCATCGTCGCGGGCTCCACCACGCTCCTTGCCTCCATTCACGAGGGTCAAAAGACGGCCGAGGCCTCGGAGCCACTGACGCTGCTCGACGCCATCGGTGTCGCCGTAGCCACGCAGGCGCTCGCCAAGGAAGTCAACACTACTATCTCAACCATCGTCGGCGCCAAGCCCAAGTTTGACCACCTATTACTGGGTCCCGTTATTTTGATCAACCTTGAACTCGAGAAGAAGGCCACGGTTGGGTTCAGTGATGCCATTATCGAAAAGTTGCCTGTGGAGCAGCAGCCGCTTGGAGCAGAGCTTGTGAAGCCAATTTTGGATTCTTTTGATCTGGCTATTGATGTTTATAATCCATTCTAAGTAATATCAGGACCAATATTATTTAATACGTGCTTGAATAAGATTATACCGGTGATTATGATTCTATCAACATTTGTATGACTGGCTTGAACTAGTCATCACTATCGTGAGAAAGTTCTAGCCTGACTCGACAAGCTGAGGACATCGGTTATGTCCTTCTTGGGGACACACTAGAAGGCTGCACCAGCTAGGAAAAGGTAATGAACTCGTGTCTGAAAGCATGTTAAGTATAAATGCTCTGTCGGTGATCAATGTAGTCGGTACGTTGTTTATCATATTTTTCTTTGGGCTCGACTTTGGAGCGGGTTGACCAAATATTGGATATCCTACCGTCAAAAGTTAATACATTTTTGCTGAAATCCCTGGGAGAAACGTTCTTATGCTGAGACAATCGAGTCTAGCGAGACGCCAGTGTCTTTACAAATAGGTTGCGAGATGAACGGTACATACTTACGAGGGACATTTACACTACACATGGCGAGAGTCGCATAATCTGATTCTGTCAATGGATGGGAACGATGTGCTTTCCTACCCTTATCAAACACCAAGTCAGATTGGGTCTTAAGGGTCTGGGCTCACCCAAACTTAGTAAGTTGAGTTTTTGCCGTAATTGGTGGGCCTTGATGCGTTCGTGTTTTCAGTGTGTTTTGGTATTTTTCTGAGCCTATGTTGGTGCCCAGTGGGGGGTGCATATAGGTATGTAATAAATGTAGTATACAGAGGGGAGAAAGTGTTTGAACAATCCAAAACAACTTGTACGAAACTTTTGAAATACTAAATGGTTTTATATATTTACAGTGTATAAAAACAGCTATTGTAAGTCTAATGAAATGATGACTTATTATATAAACTCCTATGATCACATTCTTAGATAGCAATAGGGTAGGTAGCATAGGCCATGTAAGCGAGACTAAATTCCCTGGCAATGATGGAATGGGCAGCAAGTTGCAAATTTGCTCCATTAAATGATGTCAATTGCAGCCTGATCTGAGCACAATAGATAAGTAGAATACGAAAAGTAGTTGTACCTTGTAGATCAAGTGTAGCTCTGACGCGCCTCCGCGTAAACATCCATTAGATAATGGAGGCGTGTCGCTCGGTGACGCCATTCAGGGGAAGAGTATCGCGTTCCAATTGGCTCAACTGAAACCGTCCCCAGCCTAGACTCGATCCTTCAATCTTCCGCAACGTCTTATTGATTACGTAGGTGGAGACCGATGTTAAATTTATATCGAAAGACAAAGAAAATGAATCTATTAGAGAGGTACCTAGTGTAATGTAATAGTGTTTGGTTTGGTACCAAGCTTCCCACTTCTTCAGCAAGACCTCTAAAGGCATTACCTATAAACAGGTATATTATTATACTTACCTATGCCTAGGCTTCAATGTGTCTAAGTCAAGGATTTGACAAGGAGTTAAAGGATGGGTATCGACCGTAATTGATTTAGAACAAAAAGAAAAGTGCAACAGATCACGTGTGGGCTGATCTTCCCTTTATATATGGCAAAAAAGAAAAAAAAAACACAACCAAAATATTATTCTACTCCATCCATTTTCAATCTCGTTGGTTAGACCTGACTCGCCTATAACAGCTTATTATTTGAGTGACTGAACTCCACGGCAGGAACAGCTCAACGCCACTTCGTTTTTCGGTGCAACTTGGCAACCTAACAACCATCTAGCTGCAATGTTACCACAAGCCCTAGCCAGCGTGTACCGAGAGTACAAAAAAGACACCAATTCCATCGCAACATGGCTTGCTTCGACGGCTAAGGTATGCGGATATCCCGCTTCTTTACTCCCCAGCGCGCCTGGTGGTGGCGGCACTGCACCACCTGCAAAGGGCGGACGAGCAAAAGGAAAGGCCAGGACTGTAGCTAAGAAAGCGAAGGGCGAAGGCCAAGGCGGACCCGGAACGAAGCCACAGGCAGATCTGGTTCGGTACATCATCTCCATCAAAGACTTTGTCCCGCTGGCCGAATGCATCTCCGCTTCCAAGATCCCCAGTCTGTGTGTTCCAAAGGCTTTCTTCACCACACTTGACCGCGTCATTTCCATCAGATCTGGCTTCAGCAAGGAGCTCAAGGAGCATAATGTAGCTCTCGATGCCGAGTCGGACGCCAAGCATTCTCACTTTGTCGGCGTCTTTAAAAAGGTACGCGAGGCGCTTGAACAATTCAAATCTGCGGCTGCTTCTCCCACGCCAGATCCCGTCAGCACCTTGTCCAACAAGTTTGAGCTTCTCAAGGTCTATGTCCCATCCGACGATTTCGTCAACGCGCCGGACATTGACAGACCCAAGCCGGCTACAGAACAAGCCGAGATCTTTGAAGTCGACCCCTCACAATCACTGGAGGAAGCCATTGTTGCTTTCTACATGATGTGTACCGATCTGGGGGAGATCCGGCATGCGCTTTCGACTTTTTGGGCAACCACTGTCAGTGAACAAGGCTCGGCGTATGACCCAGGCGTGATGGCCATCGTGACTAATACGGGCATCGAATTTGGTAAAAACATTATAGAGGAGATGTTGCCCATTTTTGAGCCACATGGCGGTATTCGGACAGTAATGAATAGCTATCTGTCACTCATTCCAGTGACAGGAAACCAGTCCATTTACGATTTCGAAAGCTGGGACAAGGGCTCAGAGTCGGCGGAAAGGTTCTACAATATACTCTCCAAGTCCTACTTTTTGGAGTGCAACGTCTTGGACAAACTTGCTGAAGTGCCTTGGCGAGGGGCGCCGTTCATTTATCCGGAAGGTGCCTTTGGAACATTGAATCCCAACACAGACTGGAAGTCTAAAACCGTGGACCAAAAGATCAACCAAGACCTCCTTATCACCACAGAGCTCTACTTTGAAGCCTTGACGCTTGTTCATAATGTCCCGGACTATCCCTTTACAGATGAGTTTGTTCGAGGGGTGGAGCAGTTCAAAGAAACCAGGCAGATTCCATTTAGTCTTGTTTTTGCATCTCAAGTCAATCTTGACATACATCATGCCGTTGGCGATTATGCCGAAACCTCGATCGACACTCTTCTCAAACGACTAACTAGTATGGAAGCATTCCTTCGATCAAGCGTAAATTTCCACAAGGGTGTCAGAAATCCCCACTGGTCATCTCGCAACCAACGATGCCTGGAGCAGAGCTTGGAGGGCTTCGAATGGTTCCTCAAAGATCCCATGCATGAGGTCAGGATACTTGCCGTACGTGGTGACCCAAAGGGACAACAAATAGTTAGGGGAATAAAGAAGTGGCGGCTCTTGAGGAGGTCACCTGTCATGGCGGGGCTCGCCTTGCATTACCATCGCGCAGACGTGCACGAGGCTGGCCTGCTCGTCACCAATCAGTGGGGTTCTATTATCCTGCCGGCACACCTGTACAATGCCGTGTTGAAAGAGGGCCATTGCCAGACACTCTGGCCCGATATGGAGACGTTGATGGGTATTTTTGGAGAGGAGCAGTTCTTTGTTGGAGGCAAGCCTGACAACACATCCGCCTATGTCAGCCGATTCATGTTGCAAGTTGGCGCCTCGGCATCTACACTTGTAAACGTACACCGTCGTTCCAAGAAGATTGGGATCGATGACTTTTCAAAAGCCGGTACGAGGTTCCTCACTACGCGAGCAACATCTCATGGCCACTTCCATGACCGGTACAACAACAACAACGCAAAACAGATGAACTGGACACCAGAGTATGTTAATGAGATCCTCAGTCTTGAGAAATATGGTAAGAAACGAGTGCAATCAGAAACCCTCCTAACCTCACCACACAAGTTGCTTGCAGCTCTTGCGATCGCGCTGAACTCGGAGGTCTACAAGCTTTCCTTTCCCTATCTGTTCATGCACAGGATAAACTGGGGGCATTTGACTGCCTACAAGAAGGTTTGGGATCCCATACTCCGAACCAGTTTTGGGTCAGACTATATACAGCAGGAATGGCAGCTGCCGTTCGCCATTGGCCAGGTATTAGCTCTGGCAGATGGCGTTGATGGCCGAAGGGACGACAAGGGATTGGCGCTTGCTGGACTGGGGCTAGGCGCAACTACTAAGAGCAACGCTGGCAGCGTATGCACGCAGCAGATGTATAGGCTTTGCGGACGAGACTATGATGTCTCATGAGAAAGAACTTGACATGTTAAAATCGCCTGACATGGATGTTGGGGCTGGTTCTGACCCTGAGAACTAAGAAGACATTGATGATGATGCGTCCGATTGAGAACAACGTCCGATCCTAAGTGCTCGAGATTTAGAATCCGGTAGAGTAGTTCGAGTTAGATCGAGATGTATTTATTGAAAGTTATTGTATTATTAAAACATTATTTCATACTATACATTTTCGTTCATAAATTCTCTTCACTAGTCGATAGCTGCGTCCGAGATGAGCCGTTGATCAATGTTCATTAGGTCCTTGAGACCACGCTCAACCCTTCAACTTTATGAGTGACTAAGCCCCCGATGGACGTGAAAATGCCAGATATACCGGACTAGTCAGCAAGTTAACTGATGCAATCAAGCAGTGAAAAGACTCAAGTTGCTATTTCTTTTGCATCCCGGCTCCAAGAAAACAGACATACCCAACATATAGCGAGAAAAAGCTCAGGTTGGTTTTAACATATCTACGTCTGGGCCGTTGCAACGCTAGTTTTGTTGAAACCAACGTAGGAATAGCCGCTTTTGACCAACGAATCTTACTCCCTAAATGTTCCCGCAGACAAGCACGGCAGGAAATGATGGTATCAATCGATGGCGATTGATCTGTAGATACTCGCTCGGGCTAACTGCCCGGTGCATTAGTTTGGAGAAACCATATGAACCGACAAAGGAATGGTTTGGGGTATCAAGTTCCAATTACATGAGAATATGTAGTCACAGTTAGTTTTGCCTTCTTATGCATGACTTGCATTTGTCCCCAAATTAAGCCGACCTACGTACGTGTCATGGCTAGAGTAGTATTATGTTGCGATGATGCTGGTAGTAGTTGATTAGGCAGATTTTCTCCATTACATGTACCTGCATCATAGCCTCATCTGGAGTCTATCTTACTGATTCCACAGATGAACCGCCTGGAAGCCTGGCGTGCTGGTTGATGGGCCCCTAAAGAGCATGAACTTTTGGAGCCCTGCACACTGCCACCCCAAAATAGCACTCTGCACTTAATAATAAGGTAGCAAATAATATTCAATACATTTTCTCAATATCTTGAAACAGGCCAGCCATAGCAAATGAGCGTGTCCATCTTAAAGTAGGGTCACAAGGCACTTTACAACTGTGGGAAGGATTTGAAGTATGATCATTTATCAAACTTATTTTGGAGCGTAATTGTACAATTTCCTGCTAATACTCCATGTAGCAAACTCATGACCTTACCGGAATCCATTGACCTCGCGGAAGCGTCCAAATTCGTAATACCCATATCCTCCAACATTATGAGAACCTCCAAAAACAATGCTATAAATCCACATTACTCAAATAATTATACAAGTCGATTGGCTTAGTGTTTGCCAAATGCTGGGGACGTCTGGTCGAGGTTGGCCAGAGGAGGAATGGCACGAGGTCGGTTGAGGATGCCGCTGTCAGCCTGTTCCTGTTCCGCGTCTTGGGCAAGGCCAGGTGCTGCACTGGTGGCTGATATGGTGGTACTGGCATCGTGCCTAGGAGTCGATTGTGCCACGTCTCTCAAACCTTGCGAGGTGTTTTTGAGCTCGTAATGGCTGTCGCCGGTATCAACAGACGGATTTCCAGCCGAGCCGAGGCCAATGTTGGCCAGGTTCGATTCTTGATAAGTGGGGAGTTGACGTGCAGGCTCCGCATATTTGTGAGTGTGCTCCTTTGCGATCCCGCCAGTTGCAGTCGAAGGGTTGGACAATGGGTCGGTAAGTTTGCCCACACCCGCAGACTTGCTGCCGGAGATATTCATGTTCCCTGCATCTTTGTGCGAATGAACGGTGGGAATATCATGGCTGGGACGAGTCTTCTGGGTGTCTAGACCAATAGGAAAGCTTGCCTTGTCGGAGGTAGTCATCTTTCCTGTATCTTTTTGCGAAGGGATGGCGGCGGTGTCATGGCTAGGGCGAGTCTTTTGGTCAAGATTTTGACCAACAGCGCGACTTGTCTTATCAGAGGGTTTTCCAACGGTATTCTTGGCCGCCTCCATCAAGGCGTCGGCATTCTCGTCTGTAACTTTGGATGGACTGGTTCCGCCCTGCACAAGCTCTCCGGCACGTCGCTTGGCATCTGCGGCACTCTGCTGGGTCACGGTTGAGAGCTCAACAGCCTTGTCCTTTCCAGCTTGGGCGAGTGCTTGGGAGCTCTCCAAAGCGGCGTTGCTCATGTCTGCAGTGCGAGCCTTGGCAGCTTCGAGGACTTCGCGGCCCTGGCGAGATGTAAGAAGGGGGGCTGCGTAGAGCGCGGTGACGCCCAAGAGGACCAATCCGAATGGCGAGACGATTTTCACGAGCCAGTACAAAGTGGCCAGAGTAACGAAAGCCTGCGTGTCAATTAGATAATGCTCAATTCACCGACAATCAAGCAAACGTACCCCAAAGGTTCTTCCCAAGTTTTCGCCAAGAACGATTCTCTGGGCCTCGACAACAAGGTATTGCACAAGATCGTGGACATCTTTGAGTGTGTCGTTGAGGACTGGCTCTGGGATCTTCTTGTACTCGGCTGGGCGGAGACGGGCCAGAATTGTGTTGCGAGTGAATGAGCGATGGGCGTACTCGACGGTCGCGGCCACTGGATGCAACATGGTCAGTGTACACTCCTTTCGATTTAATTATTGGCCAATTGATGCATACCTCCAAGAACCGTAGCTCCCGCCTTGAGAGCTGTTTGAGTAAGGGGCATGTAGTGAGCTCCGCAGAGGAGGCTCATAATACCAACGTATGAACCGAGGGTGCGGACTGGATCTTCCCACTGGTATGAATCGTAAGCTAATGCGGTGAACTAAACGGTAAGTTGTTGGGATATCTCACGCTGGTGTACTTGTAGAGGCTGTCTGGATTGACTGTTCCTGGAACGATTAGTACATTTGCCTCAATTGTCATGTCATTGAGCTGAGTTCTGCGTACCCATTTGTTTCAATGTGCTTGTGCGTTGGTGATCGACATATTTCTCCTCTCCAGGTACATTGTGCACTGCCTTTCGGGGCACGGAGAAAGACTGGGACTGGGTAGAAAATGCCTGGGCCTGGGCGGGAGTCGAGGTGACTGGAGTATCAAGTCAGCAAATGCAATTGCGTTGGCTGCGTGTGTAATCGGCTCACCATCAGAAGCCTTGCTATCCACCGAAGGGAAATCTTTGGGCTCCACGGGGAACGCAGTATTTGCTAGATTAGCCATGATTGCGGTGATCCCGATTGAATTGGGGACGTGGTGTATGTGGTCAAAGTTGCCCCTGTTGAATGAGATTCACTGGATGGTGGTGCTGACTGCAATTGCGAATATACTTTTCACGGTTTATCCGATGCATTTAATAACCATTATCCTGTCCAAGCTCTATTATGAGCACACCACTTGACGTAATTCCAAGCAGGTTTGGGCGTTTGGCAAACATGGACAGACGACGTATACGCAGCCGATCACGATTTCCATGTCGTCATCCAAAAGCATATCCACGATTGGTCTTGGCTAGTCAGCATTCATCGGGGGCATTGGCCAATCAAATAGCTGCTGGCAGGGCCGGTTGTACTTGGTTTGTTTTAGATATCCGCCAAGCAATTCGGTCTTCCGGCAGGGCGGGTCATAAACCAAGTCTGGGCAGGCATTAGAGCACGGACGTGGAGTATTTCGTCCGCGATGATGCAGTCTTACAGAGACATTGAGGGTGCTCCTCCCTTGAGGCAGCCAGCTCTGTCATGATGACCGCATGAGCCAGGCAATCCGTAACACCGACAAGCTCACCTTTGTACAGCCCTCCTCGGGGATTGCAAACTAACCAATTCCCCCTCTTTCAACATATCCTTTCATTAATCTTCAGCAGAGAAGATACCTCCCTCTTCCTTTAATACACGATTTATGTAAGCCCTCAAAGGGTGATAGAAGTAATTTTTTTTTACTTACAGCGTGGCTATGAAATGAATTTAATAAAGCGGCTTCTGCGTGATATGGCGCGGCCATTGGCATCTTTCATAACTTGTCGCCGTTATTATGAAAATCATTAGCGCAGGACTAGAGCACGCAAGGTTCGTGGCGATGCCGGTTTTACAGACGTTAGAGTCTTTGCCCATAGCATGGCAATTTATTGGGCCAAGTTAAAGCAGATCCAGAACGACCTTTGTTAACGCTAGCCAGCGAAACTTGCCCGCTCACCGATCTATAACCCACTATATACAACTACCATCATCCATCCAACGGCTATAGCACCGGCGCATAGACTAACCGTGCTGAATACGGCAAGGACAATGAAAGGGCATGTTAACCCACTAGTTTACAAACCAATTAAGAACTCTAGCCTCTATCGATAGCTCCTCCGTCTTGCACACGTGTCGTAATTCCTAGCTACAGATATCTCGCTTGCAATCTTCTACAAATTGACAATGCTGCAACAGATATTGGCAAGAATTTTGATCATGAAAAGTATAATCACGATTGTTTGAATTGGCTGTCTTTTCATTCCAGCATTATGGTCGACTTGCTTAAACCTGTCGAACCCAGTCGAGATTTCTTCTAAACAGTCGGCACGTAGCCGCTAGTTGGGGAGCAGGCGGCGAGAGATCCCCGCTGAGCTCTCAAAGCCTCGTCTCAGTGGCACCTAATAATACGGAGATGTAACATATACGGATGAGGGTTTAGTACAAAGCAAAAATCAGCAATGGAAGATGCCAAACCAGAAATCTCTAATCTAGAAAACTATTAATAGAATAGCTTCTAACTATTTTTATTTCAATTAAGATATTTTAGTTATATCTTGATATTCTATGAATATGGATATTATCTTATATAAAAGAGAAGGAAGAGATTAAAATAGTAGATATTCTTAGTACCTTACCTATAGCTAAAAGGAAGAATAAGTAGGATGTCCTATAGTAGTATTAATATAATACAAAGAGAAGAAGGGATTAGGGGAATACTTTTAAGCTGTCAAAATATAGTAGAAGGTATCTAGAGGTATTGAGCTCTGCGACTAGGAACAGCAACTATATTAGATATTATATATCCATTATGAGCTGTAGTTCCCTAAATACTATTCTCCAGGCCAAAAAAAAAAAGAAAAAAAAAAAAAAAAAGGCTGTCATTATTGTCTTTCTACTTTAATTATGCAACTCTCAAGTTAGTTGACCAGGACGAGGCCCAAATCGATACCCTTTTGAAGCGAAACTTATATTGTAGAGTGTTACAGTATATACATACTAAAGTACATATGCACTATTTATACGGGCATGGCCTGTGTCCAAAATCAACTTGGTGTAGGCGGTTTATTCCCTACACAGAATCTGCTCAATAAGGTAAATACCATATCAATTTGCGAAACTCGTAAATATATGGAACCAGCCAAACATGTACCCAGTCCATGTATCCTCAGGTGTTGCTCGCAAATAGGTACTTAGGCACGGATCTGGATCTCAATAAAGTTATGCAGCGACCCTGGAACCAGTGAAGTATATGTAATCTCCAACCTTTCGTCAACCTTTGCCAAGAGCGTCTTCCAGTCGTCAATGCTACGCTCCAGCGAGTTGAAGGCATTCAGCATCTGGAAGTCAGCCGCACCCATCATACGCGCAAGCGTGTTGAAGGGAAGCTGGGTAATATCCGGCGGCGCAATGGCTTCCACAAGGAGGAGGCGTGAGCCAGACTCGAGGTGTGTGACCAAGTGCTTCAGGATCTGCGCCGCGTACTTGTCAGGCCAATCGTGCAGAATGGTCTTTAGTATGTAAACGTCGCCCTTGGTCTCCTGGGGCTTGAAGAAATCGTGCGGCTCAAAAGTGATTCGGTTCCGTTTGTCCTCCGGAATGCGCTCCGTGAACGAGGCCTCCACTTCAGGGAGGTCCTGCACCACATACTTTTTCAAGTTGGGGAAAGCTTCAGTGAGGACAAGAGCGTCGTGGCCACCCGAGCCACCGATCTGTGAATGTTAGCATGATCTCATACATAGCAGGAGGAGATTGACTCACATCAACAACCGTCACGTCTCCAAGCTTAGGCCAGTCATAGCCAGTCTTCAACAAATCCTCAACCTTTATGGCCGATGCAGAAGCAGCAGCCTTCATGCTCGCAGAAAACTCATCAGCTCTCCAGCCTTTGGGCTTGCCCTCGACATCACGAGCCATGTAGTCCCAAAAGTTCTCAGGTTTGTCAAGATGGTCCACATTGGCTGTACTAAACCCACTCTCTGCAGGCTCCTCGCTAGGGTGCTCCTTGCCGGCGCTGAACTTGCGGAAGGACTCGGGCATGTGAACAGCACCGGGTCGAGCTTCCTCAAAGTTGTGCCGAATCCAAGACCTGAGGAGAGGGTTCTTGGCGGGCGCGGCTGAGATGGACGTGTGCACAACGCTGTCCGGCTTGCCAGGCGCGGGAGCGAAGATGCGGTTGGTGGTGGCGTACTTGAGGATACGGCGAACCAGGCTCTCTGGCAGGTTTACTTTGGTGGCGACTTCGGCGTAAGTCGCCGAGCCTCCCAGAGGAATAGCGTCCCAGAAGTTGAACTGATTCAGGATATCAATAGCGGTAGCATCGTAGTTTAGCTATCTCAAAGGTCAGCTAATGTTTTGAAAGAGGAAAAACAGGAGCACGGTCACCAACCAAAATGGGAACCAAGAAGTTTGAGTCCATTGGTCCCAAGGCAAGCCGCTGCAAGTCGGCCACGGCGTCAAGGAGTGTCATACGGATTCCCATTAGTTCTGGCATCTTGGGGTAGTCGGCAAGGCCATCCTCGGCGAACGAGGGCGCGGGGAAACCATCCTGCTCAAGCTTAGCAGCGAGAGCGTTCGCGGTTTGGGAGATAGTCTCCGCCAGACTCTTGAGAGAAGGTGACTGATTAGCCATGATGGTGTAGAAAGACTCAGGTGTATCTTGAGCAGGACGATGGATAAAAAAGCTTGTGACTACCCCTCTTATATAGTTGACCCTCTTGGACGACATTGGACAGGGCTGGTTCGATATTCTTGGCACGTTGCATTACCGCCCCCACTGCCCTACAGACAATAGTCAGCACTAGTCGCGATCTGGCCGTGATCTGACTGAACCTCTTCACCCCTCAATCCTTCCTATGTCGTTGATAGTTAATTTTGGCTTAGTTGTTCAAGCAGTGGAATGTCACCATTTGAACCAGCTTCGAATCCTCTGTAACTGAGAGGGTTGCAATCGCCGCTGAGGGAGAAGGACTGGGTCCCCTTTCTCAGTCTCTTACTGCTTTGCCTATTGGCAAGTAAGTTCCAGCTCCCCCTCAAAGACTCAGTGGAAATGGAGGTGGATCCGGGAAAGGGCACATTGAATAATAGTACCTGAGATCCGAGCACCTCGGACTTACAAAATGCTCCACCATTGGTCCTCCAAGTCGCATTCCTGAAAACGCCTAGGAATTCTACGTGCAAACTTCATATAATAGTTCAACCAGCAACTTGCTAATAATCACGCTACTCAACTCACAACATGAAGCTCTAAGCTCCAACTCGCAACGGTCATCGTAAGAAAGTTTCTATCGAAGCCGCGCCTAGTAGTGAAGCATCCTCCTGTTCCACTTTGATTTATGGTGCCTAGTTTCACCGTATTTCTTTGAGTGTCTTATGTCACGTGGTTGCTTTTCCGGCATCCGCCTCTTGAAGCGGGTCTAAAAGAGATTCACGCTCTTCACAATTTCACAGACGACTATACTTTCCGGAGACGACAAAATGGCCACACTATCATACATTGACCAAGCCGACCAAGGCGAGAGTGGCTACTTTATACGGCACAACATCTCCGATTTAGTGTCGTCATTGTTGGAGCCTGTCGATGCCACCGAGGGTTTGCGCAAAATCAGCCGCCTGGCCCAACTCCTTCTACTGTCTAACCAACTTGACCAAGCTTATGCCCTCCTCTGTGCCTTGCATGAGCATCAGGAGGCCATACTCTCGCCGTCATCCTTGAGCAACCATGCGTTGCAGATGGCAACTCGGCCGTTTAGCCATTTCTGGGAGGCCTGCCCGACATACCCCTATCCCGGAAAGGCGCCAGAGAAGCCCGAGAATCCGGACGCCGCGTCCGCTCGGAGGAAAAACCAACAGTGGCACGAGTACCGCGAATGCACCCGCACTGGCTGGATGCTCGAGCACTGCAACTTGCCCGAGCCGGCAGACCCACACACATGGCGGGAGACGGACGACGAGCCCATGATTGCAATGTGCGCGCGGCTGCTGGCCAAGGACAAGACGCCGGGCCAGTACCCCAGCGAACAAAGAATGCGGGAAGCTCTCGATGCGGCAAACAAGCTATACGCACATCCTCAGGTTCCAATCACGGAGTGGAGATCCAATCGGGACCGAAACAAGACTGTCAGGAGACACTCTTACCTGCTCTATCGAAGGCTGGTGGTGGAGCTAGCCATCAGGCTTGGGGAGCTTGAGACTGCTGCCGATATCCTGTCTATGGGACTCAGGCTCGATGGTTTCAACGATTTTGATGGGGGCCAGTTAGACCGGTATCTAGTTCTGCCGGGAATTTACGACGTCCTACCTCTCTTGGCCAAGAGGGGAAAAGAAGGCAGTCCTTTTTACATTGAAAAAGAGGACGCTGATGCCATAGTCAAAGAGGTCAAGGCAGCCCTGGAGTTACGTGCACGAGATGGACGGCAATGGTCACTCGCGCCGGAAAAGGTTGGCTGGAAAGAGTTGCTAGACAGACTTTCTAAGGGGGCATGGGCAGTGAACCGCACAGAGTATGAAGAGCAAGGACTCACCTGCGCCGAAGACATTCTGCATCCCCCAGCGACGGAAGAGGAAATCGCAGAAGCAGAGGCCAAGGTTGGCGAACTACCACCCGATTTCAAGGAGATGGTCCGCGTCGCAAATGGGTAAGTCGTCACTGTCTCAACATCCCCCGATCTGCAAGTCTGGGCTCGCTGACCCTCTCCAGTTTCTATGGAGGCTGGCACTTCCTCGGCGGCGGCATCAACGGTCTTGAGGACATTGATCTGGCCGATGATGATGTGGAGAACTTCATGTGGTCCATGAACCTTGACCTAGACGAGGATGTTTATTCTAAAGTCATTGCCCTCTCGCCCGCAACAGAGTCCGATGGATACATGCATTTCATGGTCTCGCCAGGGAATTGGCGTAACCCGAGCAATGGCGAGAATTTCAAGGATGGAGAATATCCTTACTGGCATTGGGCCTCTTGGCTATGTTCTGATGATGTCTGGTACAGCTTCCGCGACTGGGTTGCCAGCGAAGTCGAGCGCGTCGAGGCAATGGTGAAAAAGGGGCGGACCATGGAGGATGATGAATAGGTAAGACACGAGGTTGTCACTAATACAGGCGAGCTTCCGGGTAATCACGTGATCGTGTATGTCCTCGTTCATCTCAGTGTCTTGGCGCTATGACGTCGTCGAGTGCATCAGGTAGTCACTTGCTTCTTCAGATGAATACAATCTGCTTTGTTTGCCCTTTTGCTCGCAGCTATCACTCGCGGTCGTCTCAATGGCAGACTTTACAGCGCGTCGACGACATAATATCAAACAAAACGAGCTTCTTCTCGACCAAATACTACCACTGACCAATATTGAACCTCGAGCTTCTGAGCCCAACACTAGCACCAAAAGCATCAAACGGAAGGCCAATTCAAGTCGTGCCCCTACGAGACAGTCCAAACGCATAGCCACAGCAAGCGCAAAGCCAGTTTACAACGACGATCAGCAAGTTGGGACATCTACGCCGCGCGGGAATGCAAAGACTAGCCGGCCTGGCAACACCAAACGAGCTCCCTCAGCATCGGATTCAGGCCCTGGGTCAGATACCGGATCGTCCAAGGATGTCAAGGCAATCATAGCTGGATGGACTGCGTGGACACCTGAAGCCGGGGAGCCTTCCCGTGATGACGCCGGTACGTTTCATTTCGAGTCACACCCCGATTTTCGCCCCAACAAATCGCCCGAGGAGATCATCCGCGAGGGAAGCTTCGGTGGCTCCTACTGGCGGCCGCTATTCTCAAAGCGACTGCGCATCACGGTGCAGGACGATTGGAGGGAACTGCCAGCATCATGGACAGCCGGGCTGGACGTGGATACGTATCTCACCAGCGCCGCGTACAGCCCCGAGGTGAACAAGTACGGCGTCTCATGTGGGCAAAGCATTGAGGAATGGGAGGCAGCCGGTTGGATCGCCCATGAACACGATGTCCGCGGCTGGTTCCAATGGTACTGTCGCTTCTGGATGGGCCGCCGTTGCGCCGATGACGGGCGACAGATCAGTCGCTGGAAGAAGTGCGTAGGGCAGACGGGCCGCTGGCGACGGACTCTGCTCAAGAAGTACGTGGCATTGGGAATACGCAGCGTGTTCGCCGATGACGATGACGACGATGGCGTTGGTGATTTGAGCCCTGTAGTGCACCAGACATGCCACCACTGGGCCTATGAGGTTCGCCAGGACGCGCTGGAACGATTCTGGGCAGAGGGAAAATGAAAATAAAAATAGAACGCGGTCGACGCGTCGCAGCATGTTTATGTGTACGGAGTAAATGCCGCCTGTCCTCAATTGGCGCGTCAGCTTGGGAGATGGCTACCCTATAGCCATATATGCAAACGGGGCATCAACTGTTACCACTGTAAAAGGGTTCACGTCACAATGAATAGTATCTGTAATTAATCAGACAGCAGTTGATTTATTCTCCAAAATTAATGCGTTAGAATAGGTGTATTTCCATGCGGTGCCCTGTTGCTACTGGCAGTTGATCACCTCACTAAATTCCCCCCTATCCTTACTTCATATAAATCTTGACTCCATCCATGGATCGTCCACTGATATTCTAATAATGTTTGGCGCTACAAAACTCCCATTGCTTTAGACTTGGATATCCAGGGCAACAGTAGCGTCCATGTGAGAATTGCCATAGAAGACCTCTACACCACAGTTGCCTATGTTGAGGTACTCGTCCTTGCCGGCATAGCCCTTCTCCACCATAGCGTCTAGCCAGACCTTCAAATCTCCACTAAACTCGCCCTCAAATGGCGTGTCGGGGATCATACTTCGCACAGTCTGGCCGGAGCCAGTGTTCTTTCCTTGGTACATCTTCCATGTCGTGCCATACATGTCAAAGGTGGCGGCAGGGCCGTCAGCATAGCCGATTGGAACCTGCCCGCCCCAGATCTTCAGGAAGAGCATGAACTCATTGCTGCTTGGTTCTTCGCCTGCTCCGAGGACGGGGGACGTGATGAAGTCGTAGATATTGGCACCTGCAAGAGGGTCACGGTCAGCATCGCAGAGACTCAGACAACATATTCGAGTTGGTCTTACCCTTAAACTCTCCGTCAATCGTACGCGACCACTTGTAGTAAGTAGGAATAGACTTGACCTCGGAGAGACGCTTCTTCAGGTTCTTTCCAATGCCAATGTTTGAGTAGCCCTTGCAGATGTCATTTGTGTCGGCAACGTTCTCGATGTTCGTGGTGCTGGTCCAATCAACCAGGTACGTCTTGTCGGATGTTTGCAGAACCTTGTTGTAGTTGGTGCATTGCGTCCCGACCATTCGGTTGGAATTATACATTGAGTTGGCGACCGTCCAGGGCATGCCTGGCATGATGAGACGATCGTCGTTCCCGCATTGCTCTTTCGCTGCGATGTTGACGTTCACCTCTGTAGCATCTGCGTATGGGGAGGAGGCGGTGGAACTCGGCAATGAGTCGTTAACCTGAGCTGATGACTGGCTCTTGGTCTCAGCACTGGACGGTTGTTGCTCCAGAGCTGAGCTAGCCTTGGTCACTGATACGATGGAGGTCGAGGTCGTCAGGGGCGTAGAGAGGCTGGAGACGGGTGTCGAGGCTCCAGTTACCGTCACATACTCCGTAACAGTCACGGCTGGCTTGCAGCTTCTAGCTGCGTGAGCTGTGATGGGCCCCAGAAAAAGGGCGAAAAGAAATGCGTACTGGTACATGGCTCAGTTAAAGTCTCGAAGCAACAAAAGCTAATGGAGTCATCCAGAAAAGAGCTCGTGAATGCTCGGCACTTTATTTATTGATCGACAACGGCAACCTACGGCAGTAGTTCATGGATCGCACATTTCGGAACTATTTGTGTTTCATGTCCAAATTACTTAGGCGCACCGATGAAACAATCTGACAATAGTCAAGGTTTCCGTTGGTTCAAATGAAAATGCTCGTGGACCGTGCGGCTTACTCGATCTCGATAGGAAGGTATACTCCGTACTGCCATGTAACAATGAGATGTCGACTGCTGATCTTAGTTGAACTTTTACAACATCTTTGGACATCCTCTATGAGTTAAGACCAAGGATCTAATACAAATTGTTCAAATCAGCAGACTGCCTGAAGCTCAACCTCATAGCGTAGTAACCTCCACGGGCCCTTAAGCTCCATGGACGCTTTTCATCAGCAACAAGTACCACCCAGGCTTCTCCTAACGTGATACAAGTACCTTGAATTTCTCCACAAGTAAGTAGCATGGATCGCGGTGCGAGAGATGCCCCTGTCAAAGACACAACATCCAGCAACAGCGGATTTTCGGTGGATTACTGACGCTCCGCGGAGGTTTAGTTCCTCCTGAAATCAGGGAGCTCCGCCCGATAATTATCGTTGTCTTTTTTTTATAGATAGTAATTAGAAATTGGCAGCCTAAGAACAGACGCTTACAGGCCGTAACTTACAATAGTCAAGTTATACCCCAGCAAATCCAGTGAAGGTTTTAATTATACGTACCGCGTCCCTTCTGCCGATTCTCTTTTTTATCCTACTATATCTACATAATATAGTATGGTGTGAATGTATTAGTAGTAAACTCGGTATTTAGGAAGCAATTTTATGTTCTGTAATTTATTTGTCAACGGCTATGCGATTTTACAAATGTACCGCGGACCTTTGCAATGATCCGCGGAAGTTTGAAGAGAAGGAGCTGGGCATTAATCCACCCAAGCAAGATCCGATCCGAACTTCATCAACTGGATGAAAGCGTAGAGGGAGCAATTAGTTGTCGCACGAATATAAATAGCCTAAGAAAAGCCACAGTAACTGGGACTTTTCGGCCGAGTATAATGCATAGCTTTTCACTTCATGACATACCTTATTATTTAGCCAAGAGACCCCAAAATGCCGGATCATCCTATTGTCGAAGTGTTCGTCTTGCCAACAGGCTATTTGTGGCTTCCAGATGAATGGATGTTTGCGGACGGGGATCCTCGGGTCAAGCACCTCTGCCCAGACTTCAGTTTTCTCATTCGCCATTCATCCGGGAAGAATGTTCTATTTGACTTGGGCCTGAGAAAGGTGACTCTGAATGCATTACCTGGCTATGAAATATGACTGATACTTTTATAGGACTTACATAACCTCCCTCGCGTGGCCAAGAAAGAGTTTGACATTATAGAACCCTACGTTCCAAAGGATGCTTCCGACTTGCTTTCCGAAGCCTCGTTGAAACCTGATGATATCAACTACATCATCCTGAGCCACCTGCACTTTGACCATACTGGGAATGTTTCCCAGTACCCAGAGGCACAGGTGCTACTTGGACCTGGAAGCACATTTGTCGCAGCTCCTGGATATCCAACCGTGGATGAATCGCCTTTCGACGGCACCATCTTCGCCCACGCTCGAGTCAGAGAGTTCGAGAAATCTCAATATCAGCCTCTGCCACCAGGTAGCGCACCAAAAGACTTCCCATTCGACAAGGGGATTGACTTCTTTGGAGACGGCACGCTATACATCCTTGACGCGCCAGGCCATATGCAAGGACACCAAATAGCATTGGCTCGTACTGGAGCCCAAGAGTGGGTTGCCATGGGAGGAGATTGCTGCCACCACCGAAATTTTCTAGAAGGATTTTCCCGCGACATTAGCGTCAGTGTCGGTCCCGGGGGCCAGGCAGGATTCCATAAATACCCGGAGGATGCTAGAGTTACCATTTCCAAGACTCAGATATTGCACTCAAACCCTGAAGTCCTAGTTGTGCTTGCTCACGATGCAGAGATTGATGGGTGCATACCCCTATATCCTGAAAAGCTCAACGGTTGGCGGGAAAGGAACTTGAAACATGTGACGAGGAAAAGTGTGTTGACTTTGGAGGAGGTAAAGGGCAGATATGATTAGAAAGGACAAAGCTCTCCCTCATGGAAGTTTAGAATTACTGCTCGAATAGAACTATATCACCCTTTGGCATTCAAGAGGACTTGAAACAAACTATATACAAAAACTCAAGTTACGACTTTAGGCACCGTTTTATACCAGCCCTTTGCGAGTCGTTAATGTATGAAGTTGTCTATATCAGATAGGAGTACATCCCAGTCCATGTCATCCAGGCCACGAAAGTAAGACAGAAACTGTGACGAATCATTATTAGTCTCATATAGCATAGCAGAACCGTTGTCAACAGATGAACCCGTAGGTGGCAGCATCTGTGAAACGAACTCAGGAACCAATGTAGCTTGTTGGATAAGCAAGTCCTGGGGGGCGAGAGGTTGCGACTTGATAGGCTGCGGTAGATGGATGTTGTGGCGGCGCGCAATAGTCGACAAGGAAGCCAGATATATCTCAACCATGGAGGATTCTACCCTAGCTCTCTGCAAAACCTTTACTGCAGCTTCGATCTTTCCCATGAGAGTATGGCGCTCTTCATCGCTCACATTGAGACAGAAGTCTGCCAGCAAGACCACGGTGGCGAAGTAGAGGAAGTCCAGGCACCCACAGTGAAGCTTATGTCCTATATCAAGCTTGCTTCCTTGGTGCCACATTTCGCTGAAGATATCTACTACCTTTCGAGCAGCTGATAGGCAAATCAAGCGTAAAGGAGCACTTCTTGTGTCCTGTTGCGTGTTGAACAGGAATGGAAGATGGAGTTTGCATCTGCGAGCATAAATCATCGAATTTAGCAAAAGTCTTTGCACGTGAACTGTAACTGGCTGCTGTTGCAGCTCTGGTGTATCCCCTTGATCGAGCCCGAGCTCGGGGGAAAGATTGCGGATGATTCCCAGAATCTTCTTGTCAATGAGATGAACTCTGTGGTGGTTGGAATATTGGGCCAGCCCAGACAGTCGGGAGGCCCATTGCAGATCGACAATGTCACGACACACCTCGGATACACGAAGCCGAATGAGAAAACACGACACAGAAGTCAGCTCGGTTGAGGGCCTCTCGAATTCCCGCGACTGCATGTCCAGGTTATCATCATTGATGTTGTGCGGCATCTCGACAGCTTGTTGGTGTGGATGGATCGAGTAGGCCCCTTCTCCAGGACCGTCGCTGGCAGCCATATTCCAGTCTGTCGCAGCAATGTACCACCAGACGCGCCTTCTCATCTCGAGTTCAAGCTGTTCGCTAGATTCTTTGTCTGTTCCAGAGTTGGCCGCATCGGTTATGTGCAAACCCTTGCGTCGGGCCAACAGAACAGTACCTGCATGCAAATGGCGAACACGGAAAGAGAATCCTTATAGTTTGTTGTATAGAAGGTGGATGATACACATGGCCTGCACAATTTCTATCCCTTCAAACTCGACCTGGCGTGCAGCCTCAAATACCGCCCAGGCATATTCGAGCCAGCAATGCATTAGATGGGTGCAACTTGAGACATCAGTAGATGAAATGTGTAGGAGCCCAGAGGCTGATCGGAACCAAGCAGCAGTTGCACATATTGAGAGAACCAATGCTACATGGCCCGGCGAGACTGGCTCGCCTAGGTCGGCAGAAGCGTACAGGCTCTCGAATAAAATGACTGTACTTGGGACATGGATCAAGTGTTGAATAGAGTCGATGTTTTCGAAATACTCGATTAAGAGCTGTTCCGCAAGCTGTCTCAAAGGAAGAATTGTGGGCGCCTGTGGGAGCTGCACCTTATTCTGTAGAGAAAATTCGCTGCTTGAAATGATTTGAACATGGGTCAAAGTTGACAGCTGCAAAGGTTAGGTTTGACAAGGAATGTAAAGATTTATGCACAGGATTCTTTTGCTGACTGAAGGGTTTCGAAAAGTGCCTGTATCTCTGAGCCATTGGAGATCATTCTTGGCCCCCAAACGCTGCGTATGGGAAAAGCCCTGGGCGTTTGGAGTTGTAGTGACATTAGAAGGGTGCACAGGTGCGCTTGAATCATGCTGCGGAGCGGAATCCAAAGACGGAGTTGCAAGTGATATTTCTGCGTCAGCTGTTGCCAAAGCTGAAGCTTGACGTCGTCGGGAGCTTCTTCGCCGCGGCGGTGATGAGTGGCTATACTGACACTCGACATGCCTTGATTGGCAATTAGAACAGGGATTCTGCTGATCGCACCGCAGTTTTCTTCGCCGACAAAAGTCGCAAGATGTCGGTTGCTGCCTTCGTGCTGGCCTACGACCGTTGGATCGGGATGGTGGCATTGTGTCTTTGTTTTTCCTAATGGGTTTGTTGATGGAGCAATGTCTTATTTCCAGAGATCTCCAGATAAATTTGAGTTTATGCCTAAGGCCATTAGAACTCAGTTATTTGAGGGATTTAAAGTTCCCTGTTGGCGATCTTATGCTGCAGCGGCGTCGCCAAGGGCAATGCAAGATACATCATTCATTTTTGTTATTTCCTTGGTAGCCCTGTTCAGATTCAGGTTGAGTATATATTTAGAACACTCTTATGTTCAACATTTTACGTCTTGGAATACAAAAATAGAACCTATTCTCCTTATTGAATCATTTACAGCTCTAACCTCCAGTACGAGATCATGTCTTCATTTAAGACTAAACACACTCCTTGAAAGCAAAATAGCATCGCTATCAAACTTTACCGTTGTCACATGTCAAAATTTCATCCCAAGATTGAACCGAGCTAGCATCTGTTCAACAGAGGTAGGCTAAATAGACGATCAGCTTGTTTTAGTAAAAAGAGGCCTATTAGTACAAAGGCTTATAAAGCTTTCCTCCTATCTAGCCGCAGTCTATGACTCTCAAGCGGCACTGCTTCATACGGGGCGGGATGCATTAGGATTGCAATGGGGCGGAAAAGAAGCGGCTTCGGAGACTGTACAAGGGTCAGTTTTACATCCCGAAAAAATCTGGCCACCGGTACGTGGCTAGGGATCTGTTCCGCTTCCTCCACTCTAGGTATTGCACGTTAGATATCCCTAGTCTTGTTTGCGTAGAAATGCGCTGCGTGCGGGGTTGCGGGGAGATCGGAACAGAGGCGGAGGGGACGACGGAGACGAATCTGGTTCGTCTGCCTCATGTTTCCCGATCTGATCTCTACCCATCACGAGATGCGAATACTACCTTCTCCAGATTTAACCCCACGGGGTAGTCTCGGAACATGTGCAAGCACTGACCCACAGAGTATATGAGAAGAGAGCTTGCATACATTATCCTCCGTTCTCCAGATTTAGTTTTGGAAATCTGGCATTGAGAGTAGCTATTCGCAGTACAATCCGAGAACTCGAACGCTGAACTCATCCTAAAGAAAATGATTACTGAGAAGCAGAAAGCCTCCCACGAGGAGATCCGCCACCTTGACGAGAAGGCTGGAGAGGTCTTACCAACCGAGATTGATCCCGACAAGGAAAAGAAGCTTGTCCGCAAGATCGACTCGCACCTCATTCCAATCCTTTGCCTACTTTTGCTCTGTACATTTTTAGAGGTTAGTATAATTTCATACAATACACACCATTGTGTTTTATCAGCTGCTAACTTTAGTCTAATAGTACGTATTTTCTGCGGTTCACTCTGTCAATAAGTGTAAAGCATCCTTGGCGGCAAAGTCAATTGATTGATGCTGATGTTTTTGTTATATCCTGAATGCAATTGCTAACTCGAGGCGTTTATAGTCGGTATGATTCAAGATTCAACGACAATACTCTTCATGACTAACAGGAAACTAAGCATCAACATCGGCAATGCTCGAATTCAAGGACTCGAGAAGGACCTTGCCATGGTAGGAAGCGACTATAACATCGCGCTGTTCACCTTCTTCATAACATACATTCTCTTCGAGGTTCCCTCCAACATGTACCTCAAGCGGGCCAGGCCTTCCGTGATCCTCAGCTTCATCGTCGTAGGGTGTGGCATTGTCACAGTCGGCCAAGGTGTCACCCAGTCCTTCGGTGGCCTCGTCGTATGTCGGGTTCTGATTGGTTTCCTCGAGGCCGGATTCGTTCCGGGGTGCGTGTACTTGATCTCGATGTACTACAAGCGTCACGAGCTCCAATGGCGCATCAATTTGTTCTACGCGGCGTCCATCCTCGCGGGTGCCTTCTCAGGTCTCTTGGCCTACGCCATCGCTCACATGTCGGGGGTTGCGGGCTATGGAGGGTGGAGGTGGATCTTTATAATCGAGGGTAGGCATCCGTGATGGTTTCGTTCCCGCAGCGATGGCTAACAAGACATGCCTGCCCGTTCTAGGAATTGCAACTTTTCTCATTGGTGTTTTCGCGTACTTCGTGACGCCCGACTGGCCCCAAACTGCCAAGTTCCTGACCGAGGAAGAGAGGGCAATGGTCATGGCTCGGCTGGCCCAGGACACTCCGGACGCGAGCATGAACCACTGGAATAAGTCCACTGCTAAACGGGTTTTGGGAGACTTGAAAATTTGGCTTGGGTGAGTTTCCGTGCCTCTTTCCTCTTAGCCCTCGCTGACCTTTTCGGGTTCGCAGTGCCCTCATGTACCTTGGAATCGTCACCACGACGTACAGCACCTCCTTTTTTATCCCAACCATTCTCAGCCAGCTCGGCTGGACATCTCTCCGCGCCCAGTATATGTCAATCCCCATCTACATCGCAGCCGCCGTTATCACTCTCACCGTGGCGGTATTCTCGGATCGCCTCAAACACCGGTTCGGTTTCATCCTCCTTGGCTGCCTCATCACGACAATCGGCTACGGAATCCTGCTTGCGACGCCGTACGTCCCCGTTGAGGCACGCTATTTCGCCCTGTACCTCATCACATGCGGATGCTGGCTGACACAGCCCGTCACTGTGGTGTGGTTGAATAATAACCTTGGCGGCCACTACAAGCGAGGCGTTGGTGCTGCCATCCAGCTTTCGATCGGCAACTGCTCTGGTATCGTCGCTTCCAACATCTTTCTTCCAGCCCAGGCACCGAGGTATCTTCTTGGATACGGGCTGGGGCTCGGATTCGTGTGGCTTTGCGTCTTGGCCGCCTGTGTGTTCAACTTTTGGATCAGGAGGGAGAACAAGATCCGCGACGCTGGGGGGCGTGATGACAGGCTTGATTTACCCGAGGAGGAGCGGAACAATCTTGGCGACGACCATCCGAGCTTTAGATTCACCGGTTAGTCAACCACGGATGTAGTGCTCGGCCAAACACTCTCAGCCACCCAGAAGTGGAGTTGGACGTGGAGAGAAGATGTTTGTTGAGGCTGCGTAGACTATTAGTCAAGTCTTGAGCTCTTATGAGAATCCCGGTGTTCGTTGATAACGTTGTTAGTATCTAATCAAATGGTTCACATATTCATATAAGCTGAAAGACTAACTAACAACGTCGACTATATGAAACGAGCTTCACATTCTTGAATGAAAGCAAGCTAAAGTAGAGCAAAGTTAGAAAGTCAGTAGCAAAAAGGTATCAAGGATAGAACTCTTTAATATAGAACCTATCTTCCCCTTGGCCTTCTTACCCCTTTTCCTTACCCCAGTCAAATTTGACCCTTGTAAATACCTTAGCTTAACCTTGACCTGGACAGTTGAACCGACACCCACACACCTGAGAGAGAGCCGATACCGAGTCCTGTATAGCCTAGCCTAAAGCTGAATTAACTCATGAGGAGCTCCTTCCGGCACTTGATTATTTAAGTATCGCTTACAGCACTTCGGGCGGCACAAACCGAAGCATGTTAGTTGTTTAGCCCATGTGCCATCAGTGAAAGCGCTTCCACAAGGATCTCTGAAACATCGGAAGACAAAGACCATCGGAAGACAAAGACCATCGGAAGACAAAGACCATCGGAAGACAAAGACGAACAACCGTCATTGACCGAGGACTTAATCTGAGGCTCGCAGATCAGTAACGTCGAGTCGGTTGCCAACATACTCGTATTAAAAATCTGGAAAGAGGGTTGGATAACTAGGTTAAATTAGCTCTTGCGTTTTTCGGCTGGTGAACCGTCTTGGACTTACTTGTCGTTGCCTTCAACTGACCCAAATATATCACTGTCTTCGGGATATTTGTCAAATTGATTTGCATCTCCTGCCCCAGGTACTATTGGCGGGGTGTAAGGGGGACTGTACTTCTTATTTTCCAGTCTTTGCCAATTTATCTCCTCGAACCATGGATGAGCTTTGATATCAGATGAACCCCCACGCAAATTTCCCAGTCGTTTGGTCAAATCGCTTGTTATTAAATTCTCCATGAGATGTACGGCAGGCTGGGTGAGATAGGGAGGATATTTAACAGTTCCCCTGAGTATATTCTCGTAGATCACCATGGTATTCTTAGGGTCCCAGAACGGTGAATAGCCACACAGCATCTCGTATATGAGAACGCCTAGTGCCCAACTTCATCACGTTGAACCTTGTTAGCTACAAGGCACCCGCAAAAAAGAACCACTTGAAGATTGGTAAGAGTTTATGTATCTGAAGCGTCTAAAAAATTAACTTACCAATCTACAGACTTATTGTAGCCCTTATTGGCTACTACTTCTGGCGCCAAGTACTCGGGGGTCCCACACAGAGTCCATGTTTTATCAGGAACAAGCTTTGCGAAGCCGAAATCGGTGAGCTTGATATCTCCATGTCTGTCAAGAAGAATGTTTTCTGGCTTTAAGTCTCGATATATAAAGTTCAAGGAATGCAGGTATTCAAGTGCTAGTATAACCTCGGCGGCGTAGAACTTGGCAACCGGATTCGGAAATCTCTACATCGTTGTATTAAGTTAGCAGAACTGCGACAAACGATGGTGACTAATAGACTCAAAGAAGGTGAAAAGGTCTTACCCCTGATTTTCTCAGTAGCGAAAAGAGTTCGCCGCCTTCCACGAAATCCATCACAAAGTAAATATTCCTCCAATCTTGCCACGTCCCCCAAAGCCAAACAAGAAACGGATGTTTGACACTACTTAAGACGCGGCGCTCGTCGTTGGTGTGACTGACCTGTTTGAGATAAACCGCACGGGCCTTCTCCAGCACTTTGACAGCATAAAACCTTTGGTTGAACTTCGATTGAGCTAGATATACTCGGCCAAAACTTCCAGTTCCTAAGGTTCTTTGTATATCGAAGGTGGATAATGTGTATTTTCCACTAGCACGGTGTAGTATCATAGCTTTGCAAGTTTGACTTTCTGATAATTCAACTCTTGATCGACCGATATGTTCTACATCGGTTGAGAGTCCACGTTTCCTTCGCGAGGGCAGACTCTCGCTTCTTGCACGGAGGGCGGTCGAACGACTGCCAGCCCTATCGGATACCATGACTTTGCTGGGTTGACCCCCATAGGATCGCCTTGTTTGAAGCCAATTTGAAGCCCATGGTTCTTTGATAGCTGCTTTCTGTTCCTTGCTCGGAGCCGAGCTGATGATTTTGCGAGATTCGACAGCTGTACGATCATCAGCGAGTAACAGTTTCACAATGTTACTATGCCTGTTCTTCATTGCGTAAGAGAGTGGCGTCCGATCCCGAATATCCTTGCAGTTGACGTCGATACATTCCTTGGCAAGTAAAAGCTTGATAATTGTCCGGTGTCCATTCTCGGCTGCCCACGAAAGAGGCGTGCGATCGGATTTGTCCTTGGAGTTGACATCTACTCGGTGTATGTCGATAAGTCTCTTAGCCAATATCGCGTCACCATTTCCTGCCACCCACGAAAGCGTAGTCCGACCATGGTCATCCCTGGATTCAGGATCTACCCCGTCCTTGTCAAGAAGTTGGTTCGCTGCCCCCTCTCTCATGTTTTGCGCAGCCCATAGCAATGGTGTCTGTCCAAATTTGTCTTTCATGTTGGGGTCGACTTCTTCGTTCGAGAGTAGAGTGTCAATATTATGAAGATGGCCGCTTTTCACAGCCCATGCTAATGGTGTGCGACCATCTACGTCCTGAAGATTTCTCGAAATACCCTCTTTTTCTAGTAGCAACCTCACCACCATTTCGCGCCCTTGCTTTGCTGCCCATATCAAAGGAGAGAAGCCGTTGCCATCGCAAACATTCGGGTTCACTTGCTTGTTGGCAAGTAACAGCTTGACCAAACCATCCTGTCCATATCGTGCAGCCCAGGAGAGTGGAGTCATGCCAAATTTATCCACGCAATCGGGGTCTACATCATCTCTAGACAGAAGCTGTTTCGAGATGAGCTCACACCCATGCTCTGCCATATATGATAGCGGTGTCCGTCCTTCATCATCCTGTGAGTCGCAGTCGACTCTTCCCGAATCCACCAGAAGCTTGACTACTGATTCATGATTATTTGCTGCGGCCTGTAACAACGGTGTACGCCCTCTATTCCACCATGTAGCTTTGGAGTTCGGTGACACTCCGCATTGGAGTAGTAAAAGCTGGACTATATCAGCCTGGCCGTTACCTGCGGCCCATGAAAGAGGCGTCCGTCCCCCTGAGTCTCGAGAATCGGGATCTATTCCATCTCTGGCCAGCAGCGACTGGCATACTTTGAAGTGTCCATTTCCCGCGGCCCAAGAGAGGGGGACCGTGAACGAGTCGCATCCTTGACATTTACGTCGATCTCCTCCTTCTCTAGTAAGAACCTCACCACATTATTGTGTCCATGCTGCGAGGCGACACATAACGGAGTTCGCCCGAAAGAGTTCCTCGAATCAATTTCATAGCTACCGGCAAGAGAACTTATAATATCGCTCAGACCAAAGTGCGCGGCCACATGTACAGCTGTCATTCGCCCTGGTACTGTTCGTTCGTATTCAGTGTCACCCGCAAAGAGTTTCACTGCTAACATCGCTTGGCATGAGGCAGAAAGCGAGTTCGTACTTGCAAGGAATTTTAGAATCAGCCCTTTCGTGGACACTGATGGTTTCTGAGCATGGTAACCCCAATTTCGTGAGGCGTAATCATAGAGAAGATTTTTCTCTAATCGAGTTTCCAGCGCTTGATCCGAGTTGCAAGGTCCGCTGCTGAAGACCGAGAATGAGAGATATGTAACACAAGTATTTGCCATGCTTTCCTCGTCCCCTTCTGCATATATATTATCACGATTCCGAGAAAAGTATTGCTGCATCGTGTAGTGTACTAGACGGATAATGTTGTTTTCCTCGTCAACAGTGACCAAGCCAGCACATGCAGAGACCATGTCCTCGGTCTCGGGAATATTATCGTAATCAAGTTTGTTAGTCTGAGATTCCACAGCGAGAGCGTGTCGGAGCTCCGAGACTGTAAGAGGTCTCTTTGCACACGTTATCCAAAGTAGGGTTCTCTCCCCGAGCTGGCGAAAGCCCGTTTTCTGGGCTTTTATTCTATCCAGTGCTTGTCCATATGCTTCTGATAGGACCTGCAATTTTTCATTCTCGTCTTGGTCCGCAGTCTGTTTTCGAAACTGGTGCAATGCAGACTTGATCGCTTTCTTGGTCATCTTGTCAGTGAGAGACGCCATATACAGCTGGGCCAGAAGAAACCTGTGTAGGTGATTAGATATAGTCACCTACTGATTTTAAATGATTCCAACTTACATGCCATCAACTGAATCCACGATCCCATCTTTAATCTCATCCTGTAGGCTCGGGTCTCGGTAGACAAATGCTGGTAGTTGAGGCATGCAGCCACTCAAATATCTCCGCACATCATCCCCATGCGCCCGAATCTCCAGGCTGGTATGTATCTTGAAGGCATCTAAAATCTCTGGTACAAACCGAGAGGTCGTGAAGAGATTGATGCCGTGATTTGCTCGCAGGTTGAACATGTCGTCAATAAAGCTTTTGCGACATCCGTTGGTTTTTTGGCACTCATCCAACGCATCGATGACAATGAAAATTCTAGAAAATAGCTTTGTGGTGGCCTGTAACATTCGAGACAACTCTTCAGCAGAGAATCGCGTTCGGCGCTTTTTGTGGCGGCTATAGAACTGCTTGATATCATCAGGTATAGAGGGCTGCTGTTGGATCATTTGCTTCAACAGAGTAGCTAGAAGGTCCTCAAACCTCTGCTCGGGATGGCGTCGGAAGTTGCAGAAAACAAAAACCACGCATGTCTCACTCTTGTTTTGAAATCTTGCACAGAGATCATCAACCACTATTGCCGCCAAAATTGTCTTGCCTGCGCCGGGGATTCCTGGGCAGAACAGTCCTTGTCCTTTGCCCTCAACCCATGCACAAAATTCTTCAGAGTCCAGAAGCCATTGGCCAGTACCCGGTTGTCGCCTCTTAATGAAGTCGTTTTGTTGTGGAGCATAGTCGACTGGTGTAATCCAATCTAGTATCTCTTCATCTTCCTCATCGTGTTGGCGATGAAGTAAGGTGCTGACTTCTCTCGACACACCGGTGACCGTCTCTTGAACGTCTAGTGTTATATTAGCAACTGGTACTGCCTAGAATTAACCAGAACTCACTCGATATAATATCAGCCATTTTCTTTTCCGCGTCGATCTTGCTTGCTGGAATTCGATATAGCAGGTCCTTCGCATAAGCTGCTGCTGCCATTGCAGCAAACCCTTGCCATTTCTTGTTCTTGTGAGAGTCCGAGTAGTCACATATACCACGGATGACTAGGCATGGAAAGTGGTTCATTAATCCTGCTGCCTCCATCTCAAAGCATAATATGTCCTGTTCCGCTGCAAGCTTATCCCGAATCAGAGCATCCTTCATGAGCTGATTGCCCGACGCAATCATTCCATAGTGAATAGCCGGGTTGTCCTCTTCTTTATCCCGTGGTGACCTGAGAACTACCCTTTTTGGAGAGTCATTGGTCCCACAAACATGCTCGCAGCTTTCATCATCCGAGGCTGAATGGACAACGTCAGCTTGATACAGTATGTCTGATTTCGGATCCGGCCGCTGGTAGTTCTTTCGTAGCCGTGGTCTCTGGTCAAAGACAGTATCGATTGAATCTTCAATCTGGTGGCCATCGACCTCATACTTGGCCTTCAGGGCATTAACCGCTGTGCGCAAAAGCAGAGGAGGCTGGTCTAAGAAGCCAGTCAGGCGAAAGCATTGATCTTGTATTGTTTTACCAAAATCATACTGGATCACACCACCCTTCCCATCGCGAGGAGTGCTAACCACAATGTCGCCCAGACGGATATCATGCTTGCGACTAGGAGCCCCTCCCCCGATCCCGACCATTAGGCCGATCCGTATGTTTGGGAACGAATGCCGCTTGTGCGTTCCAACTGTTGCTGAAGAAGCCGTCCCGTACTCTCCATACGGTAAGACGGTAACAGCGATGTTGTGCTTTCCTATCTTTCCGAGTGTATAGATATTATTATCATTAATAGCCAGATGTTCCGGCTCCCCGTGCGTCTCGTCAAGGAATGCTTGCGCGGCAACATATTCTGTGGTTATCGCGCAAATCCAGCCAACGGTATAGTCGTTGTTTGACAACGGTAGCGCAACGCCTGAGGTTTTTGGTTCTGGTGCTTCCTCATCCTGAATCTTTATCTTTTTGTCGGCTCTGAGATTCGTCTTTTGATTAATTTCCGTTTCACTCAATGCCCGCTTTGCCATGGTCGGTAACTACCCATCTCAGTGCATTGCCCTTCCCGCTGAACCTCAAGAATCAGCTGTCTTTAAAATCAGAACTCAACGTGACGCAATATTAAGGCAATTGGATTGACAGTAGATAGTTACTTGAGACCACGGCGGGATGAGACGATCGTGAGGATTCATCGATGCAGGTTTCTGCTTGTTAGCATCATTAAATGTAATTGGGCCACGTGGCCGATGACACATACCCCGCCCCATGGCCTAATTGTTGGATTTTAACGGATGCGCTGATAGGAAAGTGCTTGTTTAGGTCATTAATGTGTATATATTCCATTTCTTGTGACTGTGTGCTGTGTTGTTGTTAGGTACGCAATAACCCCTCTTCTTGGTTGACCGCTACATAAGTTCAATAGGTTTATTCTAAAAACAAATAGCTCCCCGAAAGAGAACTACTTAGGTAATAATATAGTCGAAAAATGCGAAGAGAATTATATTCTTTGGATAAGTATGAAATATGAAGCGGACTTGATGATTTCATTATCGCAGTTGTTCGAATATTCCATGCAATAGAAAGATTATTTTATCGAAATAGGAGAAGCATAGCCAATGAAAATGTCTGGTGAGTCTATCTTTTCCATTGAATCGTTACCCAATATAGCATGTCAAAGTGATTCTGTCCAACCAAAAGTTGAGAGCATCTCCTCTGGCCACTTATCGCCGACAAAAGTTTGGCCCATAGGCTCACACTGGAGAAGATCGTCTAGCATGGCCCAACTTGGCCAGATGGGCTCGTCTACTGATGCCATGGAATTTCGTGGCCCTTGCATATTTGTTTCTCCTACCGAGATCTGTTAACCCTGTGGTGTAATGCGACTGTATCTTTGTATAGGCTTTACCTTCTGCTGTGAGATGGGGCATCCTTTGTTCCAGCATCTCAAGGATTTGTATTACGTGGGATGCGCAGGGGAAGTGTGGCATATATTGCTCGAATATCTTGATGCACTGGGACCAAGAAGTCTGGAGTGAACCCGTCTCGAAATTCAGCTCGGGGGCTGGGCAAAGACGTGCTGCTACGAGCACTATGGCACAGGAAAATGCATCTGAAGTGTTACTGGGTCAGCACAGGAGACAGTCTTGAAAGTAGGAGTAAGGGAGGCTTGTCTTGCAGTGAATCTTGTGCGAAATGGAGGTCCAGTAGGAACTGTCCATGTTCTTGTAAATGTGGGCGATTAAGGTTTGGACTGTGGAGACGCATAATGAGCAAGCTTTAAAGGCTAGCTGCTGTTCAAGGCTGTCACTCTTGTACGGATTCTTTTCACCGGGAGGGTTTGTCGAGACTTCCGCCACTAACAATAGGATCGGCCGCAACAGGAAGATACGGATATACAGGAACCTTGCAACCGACGTTGGTCAGCCCGAAGACACCTCGGAGGCAGAATCTTGCCATAATTAAACAAACCTAGAATATAGAATTTTTGCCCCAAGAGCAACCTTGTCGTGTACAGGGGTGATGGGATTCGCTGAATCGGGACTGATGACAAGGTAGCTGGGAAGGGTGTCCTGAAAATCATCCAAGGCACTGTTCAGCCTCATGACGGTGCTCAGCTCTTGGTAGGTTGTAGAGGGAGGGTTGGATGGTTGAGGCTCGTTGCTTTTGTCAGAGTAAAAAGAGGAGAGAATTTCGTTTAGAATGTCGAAGAGCTGGCACGAGTAGACGAAGCTGGATATTTCTGCAGGTTTATGCGGCTGGGAGCCCTCACCGTTCTCCAGCAAGTATTCATCGTCAATCAGCAAGGGCAGAGGAATCTTTGAACGCCCGTAGATCATTGCGGGCCGGCCAAACGTTACGGCGAGTTGACTACAAGCCGTGGTATCTCGTTAGATCTGCTATTGATTGCATCGCATGAAGGACGTACCGGTCTAGGAAAATACATGTGTGCCAGACTCTGCGCTCCATTTCCCTCTGCAGCTGATTCTCGGCTCCAGCCGTACGGTCAAGGTGAAGACCCAAGCTCTGTGCAGTTCTGATGGCCGAACCTACGATGTTCCAGCATCGGTTTGCGTGTGCGGTTGATTGGAGATATACGCCTGTGAGCAAGAGAAGCTGCACGGTGGCAAGCGTCGGATAATCTAGAAGCTCGTCGGCAAATATCCTGCGTGATCGCCGGTAGAATGTATCCGCAAAGACTCGCTTCCGCGTGGTTGTGATCTGGTCACTGAACTGGCAACTGATGGCGAAAACGATATTCAAGGTCGAGAGGAACGGCGGATCATCTTGACCTCCCGATGAGTGGCTTGGGCATGCTTCGTCCTCGCCCACCCATTGCAAGCGGTAGGACTTCATAAATGTAGGTTTGTGGAGAATAGGTAGGAGAGGATGCAAATACTCCCAGAAGGCCTTGACCAAGCCGTCGGCTACTCTTCGCGTCGGCAGTGAGACGGGGTCCAGATCCAGATCGCCATCCTGTGATTGCGGACTGAGATAGGATCTCTCCGGGCGAGAGCCGTTGGTGGGTTTCGTGTTCGTCGCATGCAAGGGCGAGTCATTCTTGCCGATTGTTCGCAACATGGATCGAACGAACGCCATAGGAGATGACTCACCAAGATGGTTGGTAACGTCTCCTTCGGAAGAAGGTACAATGACCATGGCGTCAGTCTCTATGGCCTCGTGGCATGGCGACTTGGCTGTCGGTCCTTCGCCTGTTGAAAAGTCGCCCTGGACAGTGGAAATCGGCGAGTTGTCGCTTCTTGAAACAGCGACTACGGCCGCTTGCCGCGTGTCTTCTCCTGGCCCGTCATCCATTAGTTCTATGATAATCTGTTAGCAGCCAGGCCCGACCAGAGGTCTTTGATTTCCAAGGCAAACCCATCACTCTTCTCCTTTCGTACTCCTGAACCCTTGCTTCCAAGGTTGAGACATATCTGCAACACGGTCAGCTGCACATTCGGGTCTTGGTGCTGCCGAACTGTGTTGATGCTGATACCTACCTCCTGGTTTTAAGAGTCCCCTGCTCATACACACAGGTCGAACCGGCACCTTTGTTTTCACACGTCGAGCAAGCGGGCTGTCGACCATCGCATCGGGTCTTGCGAGCTCGGCAGTAGTTGCATGCAAGCGCTATCTTGCGACGTTTGGTCG
Organism: Clonostachys byssicola; assembly: GCA_902006505.2. NCBI lineage: Eukaryota > Fungi > Ascomycota > Sordariomycetes > Hypocreales > Bionectriaceae > Clonostachys > Clonostachys byssicola. The sequence continues at coordinate 809,127 of CABFNO020001405.1, read as the reverse complement.
TTGGTCGCGTATTGGCAACATCGGATTGCATCTGCGGGAACATATCGTCAGTCATGGCGAAGTGGTAAACGGACTGGTCGGGACGGCGGCGGATATGTACCAGGACGACAGTCGGATCGTTGGCGGGCCCATACCATCTATATAAGCGCGTCTCCAGTCATCTGGGCCGGGGTAGATACGTCCCCATTCTTGATAACCCCGCATTGCAGGCCAGTTCAATGACTAGCTGCGAATTCATACAGTACCAAGGCAAATTGGGGCAGATACGGTGGCAAAAGAGGATCCATGGACAGCACTAACCCAGCGAGGTGTGGCCCCTTGTTTAGCTTTGCTTGGCCTGGAATCCTGATTCGGCTGGGATCGAGGCCTCGTTCTTCCCGCGTTTGAATACATCCAATGGCTGTTGGCCGGAGTTGGCTGACTGTCCCCAAGGTGATTAGCTCAGGACAACGGAATCTAATATGATGATTCCTGAGTGGTAAAAACACTAAGAGGCCTTTCAGACTACACTTCCAGTCAGGCGTTGATAAAATGGACCAGCTAACTCTTCTAGATCAGGCTGGGGATGTGTATATTCGTTTTGCTGAGATGCCGGGTCTGGCGTCTTTGGTTGTAATTTTGAACTTTATGCTCTAACCCCCCCCCGGTATGAAGATGTATCTACTACTATATACTAGGCTAAAATTCTCTGCGGTAGGTTCTGTACGAGCTAATACTCAAATTCATATCCTTTGCCTCATTAGGCCTCTAATCCGCACATTGCTTGAGATGAAGAACTAGCTTCTTGCTCGCCGGGCTGGCATTGAAAGTATCATACAGTCTCATGTCATCCTGTGTCATACTACTGTCAATCGACGCATCGAATCGGCGAAAGAACGCTGCTGTGAGCTTGCTGAGCTCCATCTGAGCCAGACTGTGGCAAGAAGTGTTAGCTGCCTAGAAGCACTGAATGATCTGCTTGTGGCTGCGGCTTACTTGATTCCGATGCACTTGCGAGGTCCCACAGAAAATGGAATCCATGCCTCTCTTCTTTGATCTTCTCCGTCAGTTGCAAGCCAGCGGTCCGGGTTCCATTCCTCGGCATTGGGAAAGGCCTTTTCGTTGAGGTGGATAGTATAGTTTTGGATGCCGACAATGGTCTGGAGTATGTCAGCGCAGGTTCCATCTCTACCATCGATAATTCTTACCCCTTTGGGGACTGCAACGTTCGCAACTACGGTGTCCTGGATTGCCGTTCGCGGTAGGGTTGCAATAATGGTCGGGTACCGCCTCAGAGTTTCGTTGATGACAGCCTGGAGTAAAGGTAATCCCGTGCATGCCTGTGTCTATGAGTTAGGGAGGGCTATGGTTTCGAGAGAGGAAGTCTTACGCGGTAGTCCGGTACTGTGTCGCGGTCCGGGAAGGCTGCCTTGAGTTCCTCCTGAAGCCGCCTGGTCACTTCTGGCTTCTGTAAGCAACCCCAGAGAATGTAGATGAATGTAGTCGCCGTCGTTCCACTGCCTCCAAACCTAAGATAAACGTGAGCAATTAGAACGAACCTCGACTATAGAGTATCGGGGTTTTCGCACATTCCACCCATGCATTCTTCCGCTATTTGAGAGTTGGTAAGAGAAGCACCTGGGTCAGCGTCTTTGGGACCTGTTGGACTGGAAATAACTTGGCGCAGGAAAGGTGTGTTGACTCCCGTGGCGCGGCAGTCTTGGATAACGTTCATTGCATACTGCATTGGAGCCATGTTAAGATTTGCTCGTCATGTTCCATTGGTAAGTTGCTCACCTTCTTCCACTTATTGACGTCACGGAAGCAGTTGCCTACGTAACCCGGAACAAGAACTCCCCATCGCTCGAGGACAGGAAGAAACTCTTTCTGTTGCATAGTATGTTAATGACACGAGACAATGACCAGAGTTGGGATCGAGTGGCTTTGCTTACAAACATGTAGGTCGGCTTCCAGGCATAGAAATATGGCATTACCTCGTGGGATCGCCCATATTTGACGCAGCCCGGATCGACATCAAACATGAGATGGTCTAAAATGTGTAAGCAAGGATATCATAGTGCCAGCTCCTAACTTGACTTACAAACGGTATCGAATCCTAGCCAGTGCACCCAGCTAAAGACATCAATAGCATTTCCCTGCGCCGTCTTGGTCGTCCAGTGGTCTAACATAGCGGTAATCTTGGTATCGATATTTGGCTCGAATTCGTTCATAGAAGCCTGGGAAAAGCCCCGAGATAGAAGCTTTCGGCGCTGCTTATGTGCCTTTGGATCACTTTACCATACCATGAGCATACTGTCATTCCCACATCAACTGAAAAACTCAACAATTCGACGGCTCTTACCGGTAACTAAGAAGGAAGTCCTCGTGAAAGATTCGTTTGGCTCGCTAAAATTCATTAGAAGAAGACCTACATGAATCGACTCGATGTTAAAAACTTACGTAAAAGCTCTCTTCTTTAACGAAGACGTCGGAATTATATATGGCACGGACGGCTCCAGGATCCGCGAACGATAACTCGTTTGGCCCAACCCTAATAACAGGGCCTTGAATGGCTGCTAGTCAGCCTTGTAAATCGAGTGTCGGGCCAACCAGGCTCACGAACCATATTTGCGATGGGCCTCATGAATTCTCTCTGATTTCCGGCCTTGAAAGTTTCCAAGTCGGCTCCATAGTCTCGAGACACGAGCAAGGGGTGGTCCGGGGAACCTCCTGAGTGGGTGGAAAAATAAACAGTAGACTGCGGAAAGAATCGTTTGGATGCAAATAAGAACAAGACCACCGGCGCATATTTTGACTGCAAAGTCAACGCGAGGGTCTTCGGCGAAGGAAAGCGTGCTCATGAATGCCATCCTGCAGAAAGGTCTACGATAATCTCGTGTTGTTGAATAGCAGTACGGCAACAATCAACGTTTATACTGTTCTGTAAATGCCTGTTTTTAAGGCCCAAGCCACTGGACCTGGGCTGGGGCCTCTGTCTTTCGGAACCGGATATGGAGTCCTTCAACCACGGGGAGATTATACGATCTTGTCCCCGCATTTCGGGGAGATAAACTTACCCCGCCCCCACGATTCGATCCCGATTCGGGGAGATGAGCTGTTCCGAAATGGACTTCCACGGCGGAACTCAGGATCTTGTCGGGACTCGCATTGACGTGCTGGCTTATTGCAAAGCCAATCCAGGCCAATGATGACGGAATTATTGTTCCCAAGGTCCCGCATATGCATACCTAATTCACAGCATCCTCTGTGTGCTTGCCGAGCGGCCAGATGGTAGCATAGCTCCCCTCAAGGTGCCCAAATATTACATACCTAACATATGAAAGGAGCTATCGTAAGTCAGTGTTCAATTCGACAAGAAGTTGTGGACATCCAATTTGAGATCCCGACGCAGATTGTTCTGGCGTGGAGTTTGGACAACTTTTCCTCCGATTTGATCACCTATCCTGTACCGAAATAATGACTCCCCAAAAGGACATCGATATCGCCATTGTTGGTGGAGGTATTGCAGGCCTTACACTCGCCATCGCCCTTCATCACCGCGGTGTCCCTTTCACTCTCTACGAACAAGCACCCGCTTTCGGTGAGATTGGCGCTGGCGTGTCTTTCACTCCGAGTGCGGTCCAGGCGATGAAATGCTGCCACGACGGCATTTACGCCGCATTTGAGAAAGTCTGTACTCGAAACGAGTGGGAATCCAAGCAAAAACTCTGGTTTGATTATCACGATGGTTACAACACTCCCCCTGGCCATTCATTCCCAATCTCCAACTCCCTGGGTCAGAGGGGAGTTCATCGTGCAGAGTTTCTGGACCAACTTGTCAATCTCATCCCTCAGCATGTGGCAAGATTTAACAAGGTTCTCACGAGCATTAGCGACGCTGCCAATGGCAAGTTGGTCATGGAATTCCTTGATGGAACCACTGCAGAAGCCGATGCCATTATCGGTTGCGATGGTATTAAGTCCCGAGTCCGGCAAGAGCTATTTCCGACGTCTAATCCATCATATTCTCACAAGTACGCGTATAGAGGCTTGATACCGATGAACAAGGCGATCGAGGCTGTCGGAAACGAGAATGCGCAAAACGCATGCATGTATGTAAGTGTCAAAGTCATCAAGAATTCTAATCGTCGAGGACATCCACTGATTGCGCTTAGATGGGACCAGGGGGGCACGTTCTCACTTTCCCTGTAAAGTCAGGCACGGTGATGAATGTCGTGGCTTTCCACACATCCGAGGAGGAATGGGAAGACAGTGAAAGAAACGTCCGAACCGCGACCCGAGCGGACGCTCTCCACGACTTTGCTGGCTACGGTGAAGACGTTAACAAGATTTTGCAGTTGATGGACGACAAGTTGAACGTGGTAGGTCGAGGTCACAGGTTGTCGCACTCAAGACTTGACAGTGGCTAACTAAATCTTTCTTCTCCCATGTAGTGGGCCATTTTCGACCTCTACGACAACCCAGTCCCTTCGTTCTATCAAGGGAGGGTCTGTATATCTGGTGACGCCGCACATGCGACATCTCCACATCACGGCGCTGGGGCCGGATTCTGCATCGAAGACAGCGCCATCTTAGCTGCACTGCTATCCCACGAGTCGGTTAACTCGCCCGCTGACATCGAGCTGGCTTTCGCTGTCTTTGATGAATGCAGGCGAGAGAGGGGCCAATGGCTAGTTGAGAGCAGCAGGTTTATCGGAGACTGCTATGAGTGGAGAGCCGAGGGTGTGGGAAGTGATTTTTCCAAGATTGAGAACGAGATCAACGCAAGGAATAGCATCATTTCTGACGTTGATGTCGTGGAGATGTGTCAACAGGCAAAGGGCACTTTGTCGAGAAAGTGCAGTAGCCTTACGCGTGAAATCTCTGCCAACATGTAGCATATTATGTCAAGGTTAGTCGTTGCAATCTGTCCTTTATGAAAAGTGAATTAAAATCCTTTGCATCTAACTATTAATTCAATTCCCTAAGAGTACTAGTTTCTCTTATCCTAATATCAAGCACCTAGCTTATAGTTTGTGCTAACTGAAGATGTACCGCTTCATGCTGAGCCATCCACATGATAGAGAAGCTGTGACAGACTAGTTGGTAACCTGCATAAAGCAAAATCTTTCGTATTTAAGGCAAATAATGGTACTTTGGCTCATAAATAGCTGTGTAATTAATAGTTCATAGCAGGCGAGTGGCAAGTTGGCCTTTTTTCCAAGGGTTGTTTTCTCGTATAGGGTAGTACAAACTACCTTGACACAACCAGTATCATCCGTATGTGAATTACCTAAATCAAGATCCAAGACCAACTTTTATTAAAGTGAATTGTAAAGTAGCCATTTTAGTTCATCGAATACGGGCTACGCTTGCATGAAGCTCGGCTAAGGCTACCTACGTGCTCACACATGAGAGAACTGGCTACTCGAGGCTGTCAAATCCTGAAGCATGCAACAACAAGAAAACCTCATAAAAGCATTTATCTCGTTGCTTCGTCCCAAAGGATTTCCATTAGTTTTCGAACATAGAGATAGTTCTAATCTATAGACCTCTTGGTTGAATAAGCTTGGCGAACATCCTTTAACACTGGTCATAGTTGTCTTATATGCTCCCTTTTCCCCAACCCCAATTATTCAGAGGATCATCAGGCATGAGGTTAAACATTACTTTGATCTTTGTTAGCGCTGCACATGGGTAAATTTATAGCTAGAATTGAGGTAAAAAAATTCACCTTGACCAAATTGACCAAACGCTTCATCAAGCGGCAAGTCAAGGGACTCGATCTCGAAACCATTAGAGTCGATAAGATTGTCAAATATTGGATACGATCCAGTACACACATTGTCGAATGTGTTGGAGTGTACATCTGATCCCCCCAATTGCATGTCACTATTGAATTCGGTCTGAGGATCTGTTGCCAATAGCTCCCCGCTATATCTGCCATCAGTTTGAGCCAAGTTAACGAGTCTTGGCGGCGACGCCGGTAGTTGATTATTGTCAACGGTTGAATTTCCGTTCTCATTCTGCCTCATGCTCGGTCGAGGGTCTATCTTGCGATCTTCCTTGAAAGATAGCTCAACTTCACGATGTAGACTGAGCTTCAAGAGATCACTCAGTAGCTTTTCAGTATGCCGAGCGATTTGGCTATGCTGACGTAGTGCTTTGGCGCCTCGAATGATGCGAAACACACCTTCTCTAGCTTCTTGTGCAGTATTACTGTTAGGGTGGCTAGTTGGGGGGATGCAGAGGATGACGCCAGCAGTGAAGAGATGGATGAAGATGAAAGCCATGCAGAACTCATTCTTGAACTCCATGATGGGAATCAGGGAAATCCTGAGAGCAGCTTTGACAGATACATCGAATGACCTAGAGACGGATTCGGCGATCCTTTTTGACATGTTCTGCCGATATGCAAAAGACACCCTGTATTCTAGTAGTGGTCGATGTGCAAGGATAGTTGCAGCGTCATGGGTGATCTGAAGTAGGCAGGCTTGCAATTTCACCTTGCGCAAGTCACGACGGTGTCTTGTTCCTTGACCACTAGACGCTGCTCGTGGTGATGTGTCCTCGGGGAAATCATCCGACATGTTCTCACTATCAAGTAAGGAAGGCAATGATCTGCGCCAATCTTCTAGTTGTACATCAATATCTTCCACTGCGGCGATTAAGTGCTGCAACTCTTGCACAGTCATTGGGGTATGAAGCCGCAAGAGCCGGAACTTGGAGAGCGTGGCTCTTATAATGTGGTAAAGCTTGTACTTGAGCCAGTGGAAGGTCAAGGCTATTACCTCGCCTCCGACTTGACCTTGAATGTCTGGCTCATTGGATATGTCAATGGCAGTGTCATCAAGCTCCTTCAGAGGCAGAAGGTCTGAGAAAGCAGCATCAAGGGATGCAGGACGACCATAAATCTGGGATGCAAACGTGTCAGCCACAGTGAGATGATTCCAACATCTACGCCTAACTTGATCTGCGATTTCATCGCCAGTTTCAGCACCACAGTGTAAAGCAAGCGCGTACGAAGTTCTCACGGCGAGTCCAATGGTGGCCCAGGCTAAGCTCGGGGATCCGTGGAAGATGTAGTAAGCACCGAGCAATAGACACACTTGCACCGTTTCGATACAATTATCATCCAGCAGGTCCAGCAAGTGAATCCGTATCTCCGCCACCATCTCATTGACCATGGTCCTAGGGTCTGGTGATATTGATGCTAGTATGTCTTGTCCCTCTTTCGAGGTGTCTTGCAGAGCACATTTGAGACCAAGCGCAGCGACTGTCAACAAGACTACTACCTTGCTCATATCTCGTCTTCTCCATGATGTGGTGGCAAGAATGAGCTTAGCCTGTTCGAGAAATGAAGGCTTATGGAAGATCCAGATAAACCAGTGCAGCCTCTCAAAGTAGACATCGATCAAGGCATGCATGATGGGTGAACTTGGCATGCTCATAGACTGCAGGGACCACAACGGCAAAGTCGGAGACATAGGCCGTGACGCGTCTCCGGGGATAGTGGAGGTTTTCGGAGCATTCTTGCCGAGGCTCTCGTACATATCCATAGCCAGCGACATGGTCGATCGGTTCGCTCCGAATTGTTGGAACTCGGGCGATCCACCGGAAGCCTGGATAGGCGGAGTCGATACCGCCATCGGCCGCGAGGGTTCAATATGATCAGAATCAGCCAATATTTGTGCCGGATGAGACGGTCCCTTTGTGGTACTTGGGTGATTGGATTTGCTCTTCCGTTTCCTTGTCACAACAGTCCGTGGCTGGCACTGAACGCCGGATCGGGTGCACATAAGACATGGCTTAGAAGCATCGCACTTTGATCATGTCAGCTACCGAAGGCTTGGCCGAGAACAACCACTTGTATGGGTAAATACCTTGAGCTTCTGTCGCCGGCATCGAACACAAGCAGCAGATACTCGGCTGGCCGGCGATCGGCAACGAGGCGGACCCTCATCACCTGTGTTTGTTGCTTCTGGGTTCATCTCCATAGAGGCATGCATGAAAAGTTCCAGCGGATAATTTGGTAGTAGGTAGCCACGGAGGAACAGTTGCAACATGCGGTGGAAGCTGAGGAGTTTGGTTATGGAGGATTTGGGGTATGCATGAAGAGCGAATGAGCAAGGGTGAGGTAAGAACAACTTCCGGTGGAGGGTTTATTAGCCTTGACTTGGTCTCTCACGGCTAGTCTCGCTAGGATTGTCCATGAAGATGGTGGGCAACCCCGCATAGCTCCAGCTTTCAGTTGATTTGATGGGGCAGTCGGGTTCCGCATCAACTTCCGGTAGGATCCAGATCCCTGTACGTTATCCCGGATTAAGATTACCGCACTCTTTTCTCAAGTTCCTCTATGAAAGCGGAGTGGGCTCAACAGTTTGTTGCTCTCTGGTCAAAACATGAGCTTGGGGTCACGGGGGGGAGACAAGATCAATTAGAGTCAATCTGCCAGTCTGTATGTCAAAGGCAAGAAGTCTAGATAATCTAAGATTGAAGCACAGCAGCTCACACTGCTAACACCGGTCATTTGCCTAAACTGAACGAAGCTGATGATTACAACTTGGCCGAGATCTGTGCCTGGCGAGCCTTCTCACGGTCCCGGAGGAATCTCCGCAAGATCTTCCCGCTGGGGCTCTTGGGGATCTCCGACACAAATTCAACTCCACCCTTCAAGTGCTTATGCTTTGACTTGTGCTTGGCTACCCAGTGAATGATTTCTCTTTCAGCCGTTGGGTAACCACAGCCGGCATCCCTACTAAGGACAACAACTGCCTTTGGTACCTCCCCTGACCTCTCGTCGGCCACCGGAATGACTGCACAATCATCCACCAGACTGTGACCGAGCAGATGCCCCTCGAGCTCCGCCGGGGCGACTTGGAACCCAGAGACTTTGATAAGTTCTTTCACTCTATCCACAATGAATAAGTGAGCATCTCCAGTTTTGGGGTGCAGCCGGAACTCTCCAACATCTCCGCTCCTCAACCACCCCCCGCTATATGTGGTGGCTGTGGCTTCCCTGTTCTTGAAATAACCAAGAGTGATGTTGGGCCCGCGCGCCCAAATCTCGCCGGGCTGGTTGTGTTCTTCGACATCATTTCCACTGGCGTCAACAAGCCGGATTTCTAGGCCAGGGAGTACACAGCCGCTGGATCCATCGTAAACTTCGTGAGGGTGCGAGGCCATGACTGTAGCCGACTCCGTCATGCCGTATCCTTGGCCCAAGAGAACTTGAGGATAATGGGCTTTGATCTGCGAGGTTAGCTCTTCAGAGAGCGGTGCCGCGCCGCAGTAAATACGCCAGACAGACGGCAGGTCGAATCCTGTAGCATTTTTGGTCAAGGCCCCTTGTTTAATCAGAGCAATGAGGATTGGAGGCACGACGTAGAGCATAGTCATCTTGAATTTCCTTATGGCCTTTACCAGGCTCATCAGCTCAAATTTGGCCACCACTACCACTGTGTCGCCGCGAAACACCGAGCAGTGCGTGGTAAGAATAATTGAATAGATGTGAGACTGGGGCAGGATGCCGAGGATGACTTCTGGCTGCCTGCCATTGCGGAGGGGGAGTTCGTAGAGGTTCATTTGCATAATGTTGGCGATTATGTTTCGGTGGGAAATCATGACGCCCTTAGGCGGACCAGAAGTCCCAGAGGAATAGCACAAATAGGCCGCTTGCTTTCCAGCACGGCCTTTTTCCCATTTCATATATGGTAGAGGCGGCACTCGGCGCCCAATAGCGACGAGGTCTTCTAAATTCGAGAATGATCCGATATTGGTTGCTGGACCACCGTTGTCGGCAGGGATCGAGACCAAAAATATGTTGGAGGAAGAAATTCCCGCTGTTGTGGCCGCCTCAAGAGCAAGGTCTAGATGTGATACATCAGTAAAGATGCAACGTGCCTTGCAGTCTTTTAGCTGATATCCCAACTCAGATGCCCGAAAGGCGACATTGGCTGGTGCAACGACGCCATTCAAGCGATGCACCGCCCAAGCAAGAACGGGAGTGTGAATCTATCAGGCTCGCATGTTAATGTTATGAGATTCTTTGACGAGGGCAAACGGAGTTCTCACATTGTTGACGGTGAAGACGCTCACCACGCGATCCCACACATCTCCAGAGGTGTCTGTTATACCCAAGTAACTTGCCATGCCCGTCGCCAGCCATTCAATCCTCTTTCTTGTTTCCTCAATACTATAACCACTACCGTCAAGGCTATCTATGAATGGCGTCGGGCAATCGGCACACTTCCTGGGGCGCAGTCTATCGTCGAACAGAAAATCACTAAGTGGCTGATCGTCCGGGATGTCGGCGTCTCTGAGCTGGGGGGCCCATGACGGTGCGCGGAAAACCATTATGAGGCTGGAGATGCAATAATTAAAAAGGGAGAGGCTTGTACGAATGACTGAGAAATCCATATACTCGACTTGAATTGCCCGACAGTTATCTGCTCTTTATCAATGTGCATGGCCAGAATAAGGGGAGTAGCCTGCGCATATTGCCATAGCTCCGGTGGATATAGTTTATGGTCGAGTGCTCCCCGGATTGCGGGGAAGGATAACTTCCGGTGGAAGTTTATCAACATCCGTCCGGGGTACTGCTGACCCCAGCTTGGCGCGCCAAAGCGAGAGACAGCGAGACATATAAGGCCCTACCCCACGGGGAAGGAAAGTCGACGGCCATCTTAGGACATGAGCTACTTAAGTCCACTGTTGAAACCATCTCAAATATGTCAGACGCTGTTAGTGCAAAGGCCGAGGCAACTGCCGTCGAGTCCAGGACGGAAAAGCCAACCATAATCAACGACGACGGCATGCCTCCCGACGTGGCTGCGATAATGAAGCAATTTTCTGGTGACAAGTACAAGAGGCTTATGCGCAAGTTGGACTTGCACCTCATTCCTATTGTGAGTCGGTTACGTATTCCTGTCAGACGAACGAAATGAAGATGCTGATTGTTGCGAGTTCAGATCGCCGTCCTATACCTTCTTGCCTATTTGGATCGGTAATCCTCGCGTATACTGCACGTTGTTGAACTATAGTTGCTAACATCGATACTGTCAAGGGGCAACATTGGTAATGCAAGACTGGCGGGACTCGAGGACGATCTCAACATGACCGGCGATCAGTACAACATTGCTTTGACAATATTCTTCGTTCCATACATCGTCTTCGAAGTGCCTGCGAACATGGCTTTAAAGTACTTGTCGCCGCGTGTTTGGAGTAAGCGATTGTTCCAACATGAGTGAACAAGACGATGCTAAGAATCTACCCAGTTCCCCTTATTGCCATCTTGTGGGGCATCACCATGACATTGATGGGCATCGTCAGTAGCTACAAGGGTCTCTTGGCGGCCCGCTTCTTCCTCGGTGTTCCCGAGGCTGGCATCTTTCCTGCCGCCGCTTTCTACATTACCATTTGGTATACTAGACATGAGGCCATGTACAGGACCGCACTCTTCTACGCTACGGCGTCTTTGGCGTAAGCAGCCCAACTTTCACCAAGTGTGCAGGACTAAGTTACATGACAGAGGCGCGTTCTCCGGACTGCTAGCATACGCAATCACGCTGATGGACGGCATCGGAGGACTTGCAGGATGGCAATGGATCTTTATACTGGAAGGTCTTCTTACTGTCCTTGGCGGCGTGGCCTCCATTTTCTTCATTTACAATGGACCTGAGTCCGTGTCATGGCTAACCGAGGAGGAGAAGCAGTACCTCAGGTATAAGTTGGCGTATGATGGCAACCGCGCGGGAAGGGGATTGCAAGAGGATGGATCGAAACGCACATACATCAAGGATGCGTTCTCTGACTGGCAGGTCTATGTCAGCGTGATCATGTTTTTGGGCATCTCAGTCTCGACATACGGCCTCGTCTTCGGCCTGCCCACTATTATATCAACACTGGTAAGAGTCGCTCAGCATATGGGTTTCTTCTTATCAACTGACCAGCGGTAGGGATACACCAACCGAGCTGCCCAGCTCATGACCATCCCTCCATACGTGACAGCTTGCATTCTCACTCTTGGTGTTGCTCACTTTTCCGACAAGTACAAGCAACGCAGTTATTTCATCCTCGGGGCCTTGGCTCTGGCAGTCGTGGGGTTCATCATGGCGATTTCTACATCCTCGAGTCCTCATCTAGCGAGCGTGACATACGCCGGCTGCTTCCTCGCTTGTTGTGGCTTCTTCCCTGCTTTCCCTGGTGTCATCTCGTGGCTTGCCAACAACCTGGCGGGACCTTATAAGCGGGCAATCGCCATGTCTCTACAGATCAGTTAGTCAAACCCCAATCTTCACTCTCTGTTGAGAGGCAGCATGCTAATTTGGATGCGTAGCCCTCGGTAATACTGGTGGACTGATCGGGTCCAACATTTACCTAGCCCGGGAAAAGCCGGCATACCGTATTGGCTACGGCATATCGCTCGCTTTCCTCTCTTGTGCCATCATTGCTGCCGTTGTTATGAATTTTACGCTTTCCTCAATCAATAAGAAGCGCGAGCGATATGTTGATGAAAACGGCGGTCCAGATGGCGTCACGGAGAAGCATGGAGAAGTCACCCTGACTGAGATGGGAGACCGGAGCCCGCTGTTCAGATATACTTTATGATAAGTTCAAATAGGCCACGCAGGCGCCATTAATAGCAGTATCCTTGTGTGTAGAAAAGTCCTTCAAGGAATGGATTGTCACAATTGTGTCTCTTTTAACATTAACAATCCCGTCAACACCACAGATCAGGTTGAAAATGAACGTTTGCAGTAGAGCAACCAAGCTGTCATAGTTTTCTCATCCGATGCTATTTACGCTCAAACCTAAACGACCTCTGCAAGCTTCTTCTAAAGGGTAACACATCAGTTCGCTCCGAGAAAGAACATTCGTTGCCTGGTTGAGTCCCTGTCGCGCAACGAGCGAACCCTTGGTCCAGGTCCTCGCAAAAGTCACCTTGCGGACAATCAACGCTAGAAGTGCACTGTATTGATGAGTCCTCGAAGCTAAATTGGGATGAGCAGTATTCTGTTCCGTCAACGTCACTCTGGCAAACACATGCATCGTTACAGCCTCCGTTGGTGTACACCGAACTGTTGCAACGTGGAGCAGCCACAGTGTGCGCAGGGGGCGCAGCTGAAGTCGAAGTGGAGGATATGCTCATTTCTGTAGTTGAAAATGGGGCGGTAGTTGTCGATGAAGAAGAGGATTCCGTGGATGATACTGAGGTCGAGATTGTTGTAGACTGGGCGGAACTGGTCGATAGAGAAGAGGATTCCGTTGATGGTACTGAGGTCGAACTTGTTATAGACGGTACAGCCGTCGATGTTCGCACCTAAGGGAGTTAGAATAGACCATGCCAACTATGAATATGTGAGTAGCTTACGTTCACAGTGGCTTGTCCTTGAATACAGGAGCATGCAGTTTCGATCAAATGTGGAGCCAGTGCAAGAAGTTCATCCAGCTTATTGCCAGGCCTGCTTGTTGTTGTCGAACCCGGCTGTTGTGGTGCGGTGGTAGTTGATGGGTTGGGCCTCGGCGGGCATTTGGATTTGGCATTGCGTTTGAAAAGAGTCGCTGGGGCTACTGGGAAATGAGCCTCGCAGTAGGCCAAAACTTCAGGATGCGAGCCTAGAGTTTGCTTGAGGGCTGGAAAGATGCCGCTCGAGCAAATCGAGCCCTGGGCTTGGACGTAGACGCCGAGCTCGACGTACAAGGAGAGGAGACACAGGCCCCGAACCAACATTTTTGTCGATATTGTTAAGGATTGGCTGAAGACAGTCAGGCTTTCAGCATCGCGGTGAACGTCCAAGTTATTAAATAGCCATAGCGAAAAGAACAACGCCAGCATGACACTCATGCAGCACTAGCTTTCAGTAAGATTTAGCAGTCTGGAATGCTGGATCGGCCAAGATCTACCACGGTAGGGCGGCGCTTGTTCCACTAGCTCAGTGGAAGCGCAAACCGGAGTGTGCAGATCCCAATAGATCATGCTTGGTCCGGCCTAGAAATGGATCAATATTAGACGGTAATTTCACTTGTGGCAAACGATAGCAAGTATAGAGCGGCCAGTGACGTCTACGACTACTGTTATTGACCGCTATGTTACCATGTTCATCCCTATGATCTTGGACCAATGTATAAATCTGCACTTAGCCGCTACTTAAGACTAGAGGATGATTCCGCAAGAAGCTGGGAGGTTTTTATAATGGGACAACTGTAGCTTGCCATTCCTCCTAAAACAGCATTTGGGAGGATACAAAGTTTGGGCTTAAAATTTCGGAGAATTCTCCCACGTGCGTATTCAGATCATTGGCCTTCACCAACACCAAGGTAAGCCGAAGAATTTCGCAGGTATTGAGATCAACGACGGTTCTCTGTGAGGCTGTAAGTGGCCAGTCTCTGAACGCAGGTACTAAACTGTTTAAGAGATTGCCTGTTTTCTTAGGCGAGGGCTCCATATTAACTCATGTATGTATAGGAAGCACCCTCTATCAGTATCCATTAAAAGCCTCTTGTTTCTTCCAATTAGCTTCTACATAATACAAAGGGAGCCTAGTCGAGTGTTGCTAGGTCTTGTTTCTCTTCTTTCTGCGTGTTATCCTCATCATCGTCCCCCCCGTCTGATGAAAACCGCCGCCCTGACAAATTTCTGTGCTTGTTCGATATCTGTTCTTTAGTGATCCTTTCGGCGTGGAGGCTCCTACATATATCATGAAACCCTGCGACTGAGATTCGTTTGAAATATACTACCAGGTGTTAAACACCCATCAGCCAGCATCAAGGCACCTGGGCGTATTGATTTTGGGGGCATTCGGGAGAGAAGGGGGCGTTGCATTCCTCGAGGAGTCGCTCTCAACTCTTCTCACCAAACTCAGTTCACGTCTCCAGGCCATCTTCAACTGCTTTCCGACATTGCATTTTGTACGAAGAAATTTTCTTCTCATGGGAATGGCAATGGCCTTCCGCTCACCACTACCACTAGAGCGCTTAGCCTCGTAGCCAAGTCCCAGGTGAAACTCTGCATGACTTCCTTAATTGATAAAACCCGCGGCACTAGAAGCGGTACATAGTATTGATGGCACAGCCGTTGTCGGCATCAGAAGGTCTTGTTACTATCCATAGCTCGCTTCACGTAGCTCAGAGCTGATGAAGCTTTGGGTCTAAGCCATGTTGCATCCAGACTTGGCTAATCAAATTTCGAGCTCAGCGCACTTTGACTGGCGTAATTCATAGTCGGCCGTCATGCGCCTATAAGATCCACGCAGGAGGTGACTGCGGGCTGAGGTAATCGCCGACTTGAAGTGCCGAGCGTACGGACTGCTACAGTTGGTATAACCAGGGTCAGACTTTAACCGACGTCGCCGACCTCAGACGTCCCAATTGGGACATCGCGAGATTTCAACCCACATGAACCTCGCCTATTCGCCAAAACAGCATGCAGCTTATTCCAACGTTGCATGCCGCCAAATCGAACGGAATCACCGATGTCCAGCCCGACAAGGTTCAGCCCTCTAAAATATGGATACTCTTGGCAAGGCTTAGCACGGTCTCAAATTCAGGTTCTTCACGACGCAGTATAAAGATGTCCAGACAAACCTTCATCTACGGTAGAAATCCGACAATACAACCAACAGCAAGCATCTTATCCCATTACAAAAAACCCTCAACTTAACTCACTCAACATGCACGCCAAGTATCTTTCCACGCTTCTTCTTGCGGTTTCTCAGAGCGCTACAGCTCTCGTTACTGGCACAAGGGCTGTTTCCAACGTTGCCAGTGTTGCCCCAGTTATCGAGGTCAGATGGCCGTGGACTGTTAACAAGCGCACTGCTCAAGCCGTGGTCGAGAATCAAACTGGAAAGACCATTTACGGCGTCGGGCTCGTGCACAAGTACAGCGACAACTATGTTAACAGCGAAGATTGGCCCGAGCTGGCACACGGCGAAACGTCAAACCCCTCCGTCACGGTCAACTACCACACCGGGGACTTGACGACCGGCAGAGACTGGTGGCTTGTCACTTGGCTTGGCGACGATGGAAAGTCGGTGCTCTACACGGACCCCAACAACGGTCGATGCTGGATCGACCAGTTGGAGCAGGCAGCCACCAAGATCCTCCCCAAAATTGCCGCTGCCATCGCAAAGGCCCAGCTGAAGATTCCAGGCGCCAGCAAGCTTGTCAAGCAAGTCACGAAAGAGTTATTGAAGCCGTTGTTGAACAAGGCTGAGACTTGCGGCTTCAAGCAGCATATCTTGCGGGATGACGATCGCAACTCCCCGGTAACGATTGTGCTCAAGAAGGGTGGTGAGGTCGTCATCAAGTCAACAACGGGGATTTCCTACTCAGCGTGGAGGTCTAAACCTCTCTAAAAGGGCATGAACCCGGTTATCCCGTCTATCGGGGTTCTCTCTGGTTCGCATTTTTCAATATGTTGCACTTATAGATTTCTTTGACCGCGACTTTCATATTGAGATGCTTGGGTAAGAGGCTATAGAGAATTTGGAGATGTATGGTTGATTTTAATGAATCAATAAAATGGAAATTTCTGTTGTATTTCGTTGATTGGCACCATTTTTTTTCTTGGCTTTAGAGGGCTTTTAATTGTGGTCGTGATGTGGGTTATCCTTTCTTCAACTAGCGGTTAGAAACATCACCAACTGCATAAGCGCCAGATGAATAAAACGAAATTATACAGTCAACTCTTGGGGATCATTACTAGCTTACTCAGCTGCGCTTTTGAAAAGTCTCAAAAATTGACGACGCAAACCAACATAGCTTCCCCCTCTACACTCAAATTCCTAAGCCAGGACCTCACGTATAAATTCCACCGCTCGGAATCAATCCACGACACTCAATATGTAAAACACTCATATTACCCTTCCTCTACCAATTTTTCATAGTTCAATTCAAAATTCTTACCGTGTTCATGATTAGACTGTCACCGTATCGCCTATAATGGCCGCCGAAAGCTCATCCGAAGAAGCCCCAAGTCACTATCATGATAATGATGTTGGGCCGTTTCTGTGCATCTCTTACACACTGACGTTCGGCACTGGCCGACAAAAACTCAGGTTCGAAACACGCGACCGAGACATGTTAGTCTGCATCTCACTGAACGAGACCACATTTCGTCTTCTTCATCTACAGAATGTGCGCGAGGATACTGCTGAAACGGCCCGCGCTGCAATTGAGAGGCTTCTTGGCGAGCTGAAATTATATGATGAAAGTCATGACGAAGATGTTTCTCCCAGGGGGGGATCTGTAGAGAGGGAGCATTACATGGACTACACCCATGCAGACGTTCGTAGGTTTCTGTACGCGCAGGCTGAGAGGCGCGGCTTGGATATTGATTGGTCAGTCGGGGGATATTCACGTGATGCACTGCGAGAGTGCAGAAATACAACATATTCCATCGTGCGTTGGTTCAAAGACGGCACTTGGTCGGTGGATGGTGGTGTGGAAATCTGTGGTGGGCCAAGGAAACGTCACTCTCTCCCCGGAGGACAGGAATGGACATTTGGAAACTCAACTGAAGGTGTTGCGACTCAAACTACCCAGACATTGAGTGTAGGTAAATAGTTTACTAATGACTAAAGTAGCGGAATATCCTGTAGCAGACGTATTCATTGTGCTGAAATATAGGGCTCCAGTATCTTCCATTTATTGATCTCCTGTAAAAAGGAACATTCACACACAAGATCGGCCCATTCATCCCCTCTATCATGCGCAAAAGTTAGTTCGTTATGATCAGCTTATGTATCAAATCGCCGGTCCACTCCTTGGCGATGAGTGTCCGGACCGGCTGCCACGGTCCATCCGAATGCTCCGCGTCACGTAAGCGGAGTCTCGGCACAGCTCCGATGGTTAGAACTCGAAAAGCTAATTAACCAGATTATTAGGGAGCCGCCTTGCCAAATGATAAAGGGGTGATTAAATTGGGGCGTGCTGCCGCTTACCAACTCGCCGTTTTCATTCCAAAGCCATGCGAGTCGACCGGACCTTGATATTTCTTAGCGTGCCGGTATGAAGCAATATGAGGATTGGAAATGATTTGATTCAACTCTGAGTGCATTACATTGCACCCAGATTAGCAAGCAGTACCACAAATTTACATCCACAGCACATGCCAGTCTAATTAACCAGATAGCATCTCAAGAGTATTTAAGACTACCCTTCATGCAGTAGGAGCAGGTTCTATCACCTCTCTCAAATCCTATTCTCAACGAACAAACAAATCAACTGATCAACAATGGCAGACCCAAATGTAAAACTGAACGCACTTCCAAAGGGCTCACTTATCCTCGTTACAGGCGGAAATGGCTTCATTGCGACTCACATCATCGACCTCCTGCTCCAACTAGGTTTCAGAGTGAGAGCCACAATTCGAACAAAAAAACCGTGGCTGGACGATCTGTTTCAACAGAGATATGAGCCTAACGCCTTCGAAAGCGTGGTCATCCCATCTCTGGAGGAGGAGGGCCCCATTGATGCCGCCATGCAAGGTGTATCTGGTGTGGTTCATGTCGTGAGTTTGGAGCATAAAACATGGAATTATGGTGGAGTTTGAGCTAATCAGACGCCTTTATCTCAGGCCAGTGATGTCAGTTTCGGGCTCGATCCTGCAGCCGTCATCGGCAGAGCGGTTAAATTCATCGAGACCATTCTAGCGGTTGTCAAGCGGCACGATTCCGTCAAACGTTTCGTGTTGACTTCATCGAGCTCAGCCGCCATCATACCAAAGTCCAATCAAACCGGTGTCCGCGTGGATGAGAATACTTGGAACGACGAAGCCGTCAAGGCAGCTTGGGACCCTCAAACTCCTGAAGAAGGGAAAGGATATGCTATATATGCTGCGTCGAAGACAGAGTCTGAGCGAGCAGCTTGGAAGTGGGTGGAGAAAAACAAGCCCGAATTTACCTTCAATACAGTGTTGCCTAACTTTACAGTAAGTGTTCGTCGAGCCTTTGTGAAGAGACTCGTCAGACTAACCCTCATGACCCATCCAGATCGGGGAGAACTTGAGCCCTGAAATACCAGGATCGACCAGCGGCTGGACTCGAAAGTTGCTCGATGGCCAAAGGGACATATTTTCTATTTTCATTCCTCGTTAGTGAACCGGAGAGATCTTTCAATAATGATATGATAGATCCGCGCTGACGTGTGATAATGCAGAATATTATGTGAGTGTCACAGACGTGGCTCGCTTGCATGTGATTACACTTCTCGCACCTGCCGTCGAGAACCAGAGGATATTTGCATTCGCTACAGCATTCAATCTCACCGAGGTTATTAAGAGATTCCGAGCTATGTACCCTGAAAACAAGAAGATTCCCGATCCGCCGCAGAACGAAGGCCATGATTTAACTGAGGTGGTTCCTGCTCCACGGGCTGAAGCGCTGCTCAAAGAATATTTTGGAACTTCTGGTTGGATTTCACTCCAAGATGGCCTTGAATCTTGTGCTCGTGGCCATTAGGTAGATATCTTCAGACAGGAGCTATGACCCTACTGAACCAGGAGCTAGCCCTTGTCCGCTTGGTTTACAGAGGATCATGGAACTTTTTCTGGGAGACCCGATGTTCATCGATATAGTATACTGTTGGCGTTTTATTTGCTTTATACATTTTTACCCATTCGCTTCAAATGAATCCTGATCCAATAAGTTCCTATGTAAATGCATCTTATCTATCCGGGATGTCTTCTAGAGTGACGCCATGGTTGCTTACATGAGACGGTGAACAGTCTCGGACCATTCGGAAGGTCCGAACGGTCCGTTTCGAGTGGGGCCGTCCTTTGCCGAGCTCATCCTCCTACCCTACACCATTACTTCTTCTTGAGTCGTCTTTCTAGAACCATATATATTTAGTAATTATGGCATACATACAGATGTGCTGCTCTAGATTCTCTATTTGTGAATTCAATGTCGTGCCGCAAAGTTTTTCCGCTTCTTAACTTAAGCAATGGAAGTGCGATCGGATTGTTGCGTGTGCTTGACACAGAGACCAAAGATCTTCCCAATTACACAGTTATTTGGTCATGGTTGAGAAGTCAGATTCGAAAGAAACTATTTATCATTCTATTCATGAATATTTTTAGCCGCTCAAATATCCGTGCTATATCATTTTATGTCATTGCTGTATGGGCGTTGAACAACATCGTCATGAAGTAATAGATATCGGGTGTCACGTGATTCAAGGAGCTTACGCGATCACAATCAACCCACGCCGTTGACTCCGTTCAAACTCAGGAAATAGGAGCAGGAGGAATTGATTTCAAGGTCGTTGCTGGCAGTACCTATGAATGCCTGGACCACTGATCACTACGACGTCATATCATAAATCGCTCCGTACAACTTCCCCTTCAGATTCACTAATAATGAACCCAAGTGCAATTTCATCTTCAGCACAAACGAGCGGAGAGCAGAGGGAGCGTAGTGTGATACTGGGAGTGAGCTAACCGAGCGCCCCCGTTGTCCACCGATCTGATCTAACTGGCAAGAAGTCTTGCGACAGATGTCGCAGAAAGAAGATTAAATGTGTGCCTACCGAGCAAGGGTGCGCGCAATGCACAAAATTGGCAACCGAGTGCCACTTCACGCCTATCAAAGAGAAGAAGAAGCCGCGCAGGCCTGCAGGGTCCGTACCTCCTGGCCCTATTGGAAGCCTTGCCTTGCTTTGCTAAATAAGGAGCAGATATAGATACATCTCCGAGCTGGAAGAAAGGCTCAAGAAGATGGAGTCTCTTTTGATGCGCGACGACTCATCGACGACACTACCCAGCGCTGGATTCGGCATATCAGATGATTCTGTAGCACCCATAACGGCATCTGGGGGCCTGATCTCTGATAGCTGTGTCGAGAGTGTCTTTACCGGAGACGTGAGTATGCGGATGCAACCCGGTCACACCGAAGCTCGCACTGGGCTTCTCCATACTTCACCACCTTTGGGCGGCTTCGCGGCTCCCTTGAATGATAATCCCTCGGTACACATTCCGGAAGAAATAGTGAACAGAGACCAATATAGCAAGTATCTCATCCCCAACCTCGGGCCGTTTTCCATGCCATGTCTTCAAGAGCTTCCTCCAAAACCCATGGCCTTGGAGATGGTCAGAGAAACATTCCAGAACTTCAACCCGATATTCCCTTTATTTGACGAGGAAGAATTTATGAATGAGTTCGACGAGAAGTATTTGAGATCGAGCCCAGATGACCCTACCTGGTGGGCCTGTATCAATGTTGTGCTTATACTGTCGCATCGTTTTCGTGGCCGGCGCAGTTTAGATCCATCCTATGACAACATGCGGGCTTGTGGTTATATTCACAATGCACTCAGTGTTGTTTCGCAGCTGAGCATCACTTCTGGCAGCCTCTCTGCCGTCCAGGGCCTTGTCGGGATAGCCATCGTACTGCAAGGCACGCCGAACGCTGGCCCATCCCTGGTCCTCATATCTGCAGCCATACGATTAGCACAAAGCATGAACCTGCATAGAGGCTACTTACCAAACGACAATATCAATGAAAGGCAACGAGAACAGCAAAGGCGCGTGTTCTGGATCGCCTACATCTTTGACAAGGACATAAGCCTCCGAAGGAGACAAGCACCTGCTCAAGACGACGATGAAATGGATGTCCCGCTGCCGACGGGAACGGGTTCCCAGAACCTTCAACTCTCAAACGGCTGCTGTAGCCTATCCATACTGAAATCCAGGATCTCGCTGGCGGTTATACAGGGGCAAATCTACAAGAAGTTGTGTTCGATTCATGCCTCTCGGCAATCTGCCTCGCATAGGGCTGCCGCCGCCCAGGAACTCTGTTCGCTTTTGTCCTTCTGGAGGTCTGCAATCGACGCCGAGCTGTTTGATTTGCCTACATCATTTTGGAAAGAGCAAGGGGGCGATTATCTGATGCAACGATTTGTGCTGCGGTTCACATATGTTTATTGCCTGACGTTGGTCGAGCCGCATTTGCCTCCCACAGCACAACTCACACCTTGGGACTCTTATGAAGTAGCAGCGAGCTCTCAAGGAACATGTATCTGGGAATGCCGCAAGGCTTTGTCCTTCCTCGAATTTGCTCCTCCAACGGGCTACGACTGTGTTTGGTGGGTCTTCAACACTAACCAAGCGACATTGGCCATTGATTTTCTGACATGCTGTAGGATTCTTATTCATCCACTCTTTGCTGCGGCTTCCAGCGTTCTTGTACATTTGTCCCAAAATCCACTTTCACCGGATGCACAAACCGACCTTGAGCTGGTCCAGCCACTCATACGTCTTTTGGAGGCTCTGGCGGCGGACCAGAGACGGTGTTCTCGATCTGAAGAGTCTCGCCGTTTAGAACGTCTCTGCAAAGAGCTTGAGGGTGAAGCGAGAAGGGTTGTTAATCTTCTCCGTGGGGTGGGGGATGTTACTACTGAGTGAGTATGATGTGGGATTATATATTGATTTGTAGCCTTGATTCGGACTGGAGTTTCTCGAGGGTTTAATACAACTTGAGCATAGTTTTGTCCGCTATTTGAAACTTTCCCATTTATCTTTTCGCTAGATCATCAACTTTTCCCTTGCCCAAACCATACCCGGGCTCTGTCTCCAGGACTCGTCTAGCCATGACATGGCCTGTGACGCTGTCGCGGCAGCCCAACCATCCATAAACCAAGTTTTAGGTGAATTGCTCATCACGGCACACCAGTGTATGAGGATAATCACGGCGGCAGGATGTTTCTGTTCTTGCGTGAGAACTATAAATTCATCGCTAATAGCCGCTGGCCACTCGATGAAGTCGCGCCATGTCCGAGGCCGGCCTGAGGTAACAAGCAGCCACTGATACAAAGCATGAATAGCATGCTCGCATAGGGCGTGCGTCTCGGTTGATAAGCTAAGTATATCCCTGTCTAAAAGCGTATGGAGGTTGAGGATGGCCATGTCGTCTCTCTCATCAAGGGGTAATGGAGTTTCGTTGTTGCGGCGGATAATCGACGGAAGCATGCTATTCATAAACCATGGTCCGATTGCTTTTGCCAACGGAGCCGAGTAACGCAGGACCATCAGCGCTCTGAAGGGATCGGTGCTGCCTGATCGGGGTTGGGCTGTCCGAGCTGTTTGAAAATGAAAGGACATCAGCCCAATCCCGAAGATCATAGAGGCAAGCCAGTTGGTTTCTGTAAGGGTGGGGACGACTCTGCGAAACTGACGCGAGCTCTCGACCTGGTGGAAATATGACCGCTGCTTGGCGCCACAGGTAAGGGCATTTAGAGAAGTCATCATGTGTCGCAGGAACATATGGTTAGCAAGCTCATGCGGCAACATGGTGTTCCAAAGAGGCAGTTCGCTGTCGAAGAGGCAGAGGGCTCTTCCCGGAACACCGAGCGTAGTCGGCACGGGGAAACGGACAACGGAGCCAGCGATAGCCGGGGGTATAGATCGACCTAGAGGTACGGAAACAACTCCCTGGTGTGATTTTTCTTGATAGTCGCAGTATTCTGCGCGTCGATGGCAGTGATTGCAAATGGGGCCTTGACCGTTGCAGCGAACTCGCCGCTGTTTGCATCTCCCGCACGCATTTCGTGTCTTGGCATGTGATATTCTCGATCCACCAGCCATTGCCTAGGATTAATCATGGGTTGAGTGTCGTGCGGGTTTCCTGGACGTTCATAGACGCAGGCCATAGAACTGCCCCTCGGCCACCGGCTGGTGATTGAATGAAAGATGGGGAGCAATGGAGATTAGAGTCAGCTAGATAGATACAAATAATATTTGGATCAGGAATGTCACACTATTCGCTGGATTTAGGTTAGTGTACGACCATCCCTGCTCTCTCCCACTCATGCTATCCCGGGAACGTTTTAATTCTCCAAGTGAAACCCTCAGACATCCGTAGATCCCGCAGATTCCTCCTATGGTCGCTCATATTTAGTCATGATAAGGCATTTGTTTACCACATCAGCATTGACTCGCAGATTGAAACTTCCTTTCAAGAATTAGCGTACGAGGATCCTGGAAATGGGAACAAAAACTGTAGCACACAACTCGGGGATCCTGGTAACCAGTCATGTTCCTTGTTTTGGTAAACATCAAGTATAAATAACCGACGTTTCACCTTATAATCCAGAAGTAACTTTAGGCAACACCTTAAAGATAATTTAAGTCTTAGACATGCTACCGTTCAGATTCCTCATAAGCCTTTGTGGCTATCTTGCTACCACCCGGGCCTGCTCCCTTCACGATATCGCGCCGGTACCATCCTCGGATCTCACGCGTCGTTCTGTGTTGCCCGGGAAGAAGCTCTCGACAGTCATTAAAAACGTCCGCATCTTCGATGGATGGCGGATGACCGACCCGCAAGACATCTCATTCCATGGGGAGACAATTTCTTTTGGCTCTTTCCATCCCGAGGAGCCGGAAGTCACCGTTGACGGCACAGGGAAGTTTCTTATTCCTGGCCTTATCGACAGTCATCTGCATATCTCCAAGGTTTCTGATCTGGAGCTTCTGGTATCTTATGGAGTTACTACTGGCGTCCACATGTCTTGCCAGAGCTATGAAGCATGTCACACTTTTCGCAACCAAACAGACCTCACTTCTATTATCTTCGCCGGCACTGCCTTCACGGGAGCTGGGAACTCTAGCTCCAACTTGCCACAGACAGGAGTACCATTTCCGGATCTGGACGAATCCACAATCATCGCCAATGTCTTCAACAACGGTTCCGATGTTTTCAAGGTTGCGATCAATGACGAGGGTCCCACTCAAGATGTCCTGAATGGATTGATACATGAAGTCCATAAGCTAGGTCGTCAGGCCATGACGCACGCCACCACTAGAGAAGCGTTTGCCTGGGCCGTCGCTGCCAAGACTGATGGCCTCCAGCACATGGCCGCTGATGGGCCTCTCTCGCGGTGCATTATCGACCAAATGCTGAAGAATAGAGAATTTGTCACTCCGACACTGAACATCTTCAAGCAAGCTTTTGAAAATCCTCTCATCCTCAATTTTCTTCGTCCAAATGGGGCAGGCAACATTACATATGAAGCGGTAGTCAGCAACGTCAGACTTTTGCACCAAGCAGGCGTACCACTGCTTGCTGGTACGGATGCGGTTGGTGTTGTTACGCCGATGATTAGTGTTCCGTTTGGCTTGACGCTGCATTGGGAACTCCAGAATTTGGTAGTTGCTGGTCTTTCACCACTGGAATCTCTTCGAGCCGCGACTGTGCTACCAGCCCTGCATCATAGACTGGAGGATCGTGGAGCAATTGAGCATGGGAAAAGGGCGGACTTGGTGCTGCTCAACAGTAATCCTTTGGATGACATTGTCAACACTATGGATTTTGCAAGGGTCTGGGTCGCGGGGGCTGAATTTCAAGACATTGGTGGGAAGTCAGAGTAAGAGAGCTTGTTATGAGAGAGAAATGTAAATTACTTGATCTTCATACGATTTCACGCAGCTAGCTTTAATACACACAAATACCGTTTACTAACAACATCTTATTCTTTACTCTCCAAACCAACCAATCCAAGCGAGACCTTCCACAACTTGGCTTCATTAGCCTCGTCATAGGCCCATGGCACATACCCATCTCCCAACTGCCCATTCTTCTCTTCCCATGGCTGTCCGATCTGACAGTTTTCCAAATATATTCCGCCCTCATTCTCAAGTGCCTTTGCCGTGGCCGCCCACACAGTGGTTGCAGCACCCTGTTCCGGGGTCTTCCAACCTGCCTGCACATCGTCGGGTGCAAACATCTGCAGTGCCTCGGCGGACATGTGCTTCTGCAATCCGGTGTCGATGCCTCCTGGCATGACAGACGTGGCGCGGAGCCCCTTGGACTTGAATTGGCGGTCGATCTCGTTGGCGGTCCAGATCACGGCCGTCTTGCTCTGTCCATAGGCGGCCCATTCATGGTAGGCGCCCTCGAGGTTGAGGTTGTCAAAGTTGACGGTTGCCATGCGATGACCCACGCTGGTCAGGAAGACGGCACGAGAGTTCAGTTCAGGTGTGGCAGAGCGGAGGAGGGCATCCTTGAGCAGGTTGAAGAGCAAGAAGTGCGCAAGGTGGTTCACCCCAAACTGAGTCTCAAATCCGTCCTTGGTACGGCCTTCTGGACAAGCCATGACTCCGGCATTGGCGATGAATAAGTGCAGGTGATCAGTCTGGGAGAGGAATTTGCTAGCACACGCGCGAACGCTATCTAGAGAATTGAGATCAAGCTCGAGGAAGTGAACCCGACCAGAGGCTTTCAGGCTAGAGAGTTCTGATTCTGCCTTGGGGACGTCTCGGGCCGTGAGGTACAATGTGGCTCCTGTTGCGAAAAGAGCTCGGGCTGTCTCCAGTCCGATACCAGATGAACATCCAGTGATGAGAATATTCTTGCCGACAAACTTGTTCTCGAGTTGTTCATCTTTGATAATCTGTAGAGCGGTGGGTCGCGCATCACCCGCCCCCTTGGGGGACTGGTGGACTTGAGCGTATCTTGTGGCCATGTTTGGTGAATGTAGTTGGGTGGATCTTGGTTGCGAAGGGTTCTAGGTATTGAGATGTTGATGTGAATGAATTGTTGAAATGTTCGTGAGTGAGTGGTGTCAAAGTCTTTGGTTTGTCGGAGAGGTGAAAGCCATTATATACACATTTCATCGCCCAAGGAAGCCAAACACCACAATTCGTCTCTACTCCTTGCGTTTGCTTGGAAGCCACCGTCAATCCGCCATAGAGCACAAATTCATACGCACAGATCGTGCGCTAATGCAAGTGTCAGCGTGGTAGCATTCGTGGTGGATATCAGACGGAGCCACTCCTCGTCTACTCTACAGGGCTCATCTAAGCCAGCTATACTCTAACGGGTACGAATCATGCAGGTGTCAGCAAGATGAATCTTGAAAAACCAGCCGTCTCATGCAAGTGTCAGCCAGTTCTCGCGTATCTACACCAGGCGGTCTTGTCTGGAGTTAAGTCGGACACAACGGGCAGATGATTACATGTCTGACTCCTTTTTATTCACAACTTCACAACTTTAGAGCCCCTTTGCCCCTCCGGTGACGCCAGGAATTCGTCGACGCCAAGAACTCGTCGCACCCTTCCAGGGTCCACGCCCACTCACGGATGAATTCCTCAGTGAATTCCCATCCCGCGGGATTCCAGGCCTCCCCCCAGACAATCATCCCGGTTTTCCCACCCGAGTCCGCGTTGCAGCCCAGGATTGCCGTACAGAGCGCCAATTCATCATATTGATCATCCGCCAGGAGCAGGTTGTCCCGCATGTTGGGGAACGGCAAAAGGTCGATCCAAGGATGATGAGTCACCGTCCTCTGTAGCAGGGTCGGCCGCAATGAGGGCGGCATGTCCTGCGCTACGTAGCTTGCATCTGAAATTGGCGATATGGAGTCATCGTCCAGCGCGCATGCTTCCGGGAGGCCCAGGTCTCTCTCATTGCTCACCATGGATCGGAAGACGTTGAATTGTACCAAGGTGAACAGGCAGTCTCTGCCAGGTGAGCCAATTAATAGATACATCCAGTTTTCGAAATTTCTGACATCTTTCTGGATATCCTCCGAGTGAAATACAATGTGTTGAGTAAAGTTGATGAGCCTGGAGCGGTCAGTAGGGACTGATTTCATGGCGGCGTAGAACATTTGCCAGAAATTAGGTCCTTGGTGCTTGAGCACGGCAGGGCTCGATTCTGCTCTGATTACAGCCCTCGAGGGCATTTGGTTGCTGAAAGACTTGAGGCCGCGCTGAGAAGACTCTAGTTGCTCATGTTTTGCGCCAGCCCGCTTGCGATTTCCTGCAATTTTCTGTGAGTCTATCAAGTCAAATAGTGTGGTACATGCTGGATTTCCTACTCGCAGCCCTCTGGTTCACGCGATTCTGAATCCGTCGCCTCTCTTCCCGCGCCTTGACTCCCTTCCAGTCATCTAATTCAACTACGTGCGCCGGCAACGAGTCCAGGGCTATCCGGAGCGATTGTTGGCCCATTACCACCATAATTCCGATTTAGATAGATCCGGTTTAGATAGAGGTTGGGCCGAGATGAAATGATGACGGCTGCAGATGAGGCAAATCCTTGAGAATTGTTGATGACAGTTGCAGGTGAAAACGGGGCTCGAGAATTGATGACAGGTGCAGCTCTAGCTCGTCCAAGGTGGAGGCCGCTTGTGCCTTTTGTTTCGGACTTGGAGGGTTAAATCCGCTTCACCTACCGAAGTTTGCCTAGTTTCAGTAAGCAAGATGACCCTGGTTGATTGGTCCGAGTGCGAACCATGAAGGCATCCCAACTACCACTTTGTCAAAGCAGGAACAGACTACCATAGGAAAGTTCTCGAGAATATTCTTCCCGACCAAAATGGACCGTGCATATAT
This sequence comes from Clonostachys byssicola, assembly GCA_902006505.2. Taxonomy (NCBI): domain Eukaryota; kingdom Fungi; phylum Ascomycota; class Sordariomycetes; order Hypocreales; family Bionectriaceae; genus Clonostachys; species Clonostachys byssicola. Next base: position 780,812 of record CABFNO020001405.1, on the reverse strand, counting down.
CAAACAATAATCGAAACCCTTATAAAGGTTCCTGGCATCTCTATTTCAAATTCCATCCCACTCACTCACCATCAAATCATTAAACCATCACATCAAGTCATCAATCATCTGTTTCCCAATTTCGATCAAGCTGACTTTATATCAACTTCGCCACGATGTTTTCTTTAAATTTCGTTGCTGTCTTGTCAACTCTCGCACTGGTCAGCCCTGGCCATTCCTATCCTTCCAACGTCAAGCAGGATTCTTCAACATCTAGTGCCTTGCCAGTTTGCGGACCGGTTGTCCAGTCATGCCAATGTCCTGAAGGGAACATTTACTCATCCGTATCCACTTATGGATTCTATCCTGCCACCGCCAAAGATGTTCAAAGCATCACAGCATCATCTTTCAGTGACCTGAGCTACATTGGCCTCAACGTCACAAACAGCACCGGTCAAGGCTTCGAGATTGGGTCCTCTCGCACCTTCACGCTTGATTGGGACGCTTCAATTGAGCCCATTTCCGTTACGGAAGTGCTGACTACCTACAACGAGTACCCTGACAATGGGGGATTTAACATGACCTGGGACATGGGCAACCTCCCCTTTCACTACACGCGACCAAATGGCGAGGAGGCGACTGTCGGTGGTTTCTGGAGCTACGAGGAGCTGAGACAAGTTGGTGATTACTCATTCTTCCTCTGGTCGACCTGGTCTTGTTTCGGTGATGTGTTTGGTAGGTTCATGGCATTCCGCTCTACAAAGTCTCAGTTGCTAACGGTATATCCAGATTTCAGCGGTTTCCATGAGCTCGTATTTCACCGCATCGCGCAAATCTTGAAAGAGCAAGGAAAGTCGGACGGCAGCATCATTGGCCTGACCACAACTGGTTGATCTTTGTGCGTCGCGATAACGATGAAGTAGACGCCTTGCTGGGCTTGGGGGTGCGAAAAGATCCAAGTGGTTGTGGGTATCCAAGGGCCAATGTCTTATAAATATGTCTTCTAGTAGTTCTTGCGAATTTATCAGCTCGGTGTATATAATATATTTCCATGGCATCTGATCGATTTGCACTTTGAAACCACCTTGGAAATGTTACACATTCCAAACCCAGCTGACTTGTGAAGTTGTGATTGCCAAGCGCAAAACAGTCCTCGGTATTTTTTTTGTCCCTACTAACCGAAAGAGAGCAAGGAAACGTATTAAGGCGTAAAAGCACAAACTATCTCACAGGACATGGTGCATCACTGGAGGGTCGTATTTGGGCATTTCGCTTGAGAATGGCGATGAAGGCACTGGCGCGTTTACAAAACACTAAGAAAATTCAACTGTAGGTCAATGATGAGACATTTCAGGTTGACGCGAGCCGTCCTCAGGGAAAAGGACTGGTCTCGTTTGCGCTTACACCAGAATACGTCCAGATCAGCGCTGTAAGCAACTTATGCCGAGGCCTGACGTTGCATTGGGCATCAATTCAACAAACCAAAGCAGGCCGAATTTATTACGTCAGGGTCCAACTTTTAGACCTTACGCAGCACAGATTATGCCGCTCGAAGATACTAAATTGGCAATGGACCGACAAGCCTCGACCGGAAAAAGACGCAGACGAGGCACGGACGACAGTATCGATGCAGAGTATTTTGCATTATGTGATCCTCTTGGAATGGGAATCTCCTTGGCTTCTCGGTTCGAAGACACGGGCGAAGCTGCCGATCTTAAGCTTGCAATTGAGCACCTCGAAAGCGGTCTTGAGTTCACTACAGACGTATCGACCTTGGCATCACTCCATCACACCCTCGGATGCATTTACAATGAAAGATATATAATAAGTGATGCCGTATCTGACTCTGATGAATCATTTAAAAATCACCAAGCGTCCTTAGACCTTACCCCTCTTGACGACCCGTCACGAATAGACAGGACAGCTGACAAAGCCCGTGCTTTCTGCACACGGGGCCTCAACTCGGAAGAGAAACTCCATTTCGACGAGTGTATCCGTTTATTGGAAGAATGTGTTGGACAACTAGGCTCGGCAAGTCTCTTAACCCTTACCCAACACAAGCTTCTAGGGGACGCATATCAAGCCAGATGGCTCCAAAGGTTAGAAAGTATCGACGACGTTGAACGATCCATTTCCCTCCACACGCAAATATTGGACCGTTTTCCAAACGACATTTCCCGCCGAGCGACACTGGCGGAGTTGGCTCAGCTATTCCTATTCAAATTTGATGAAACGGACGACGTAAGCCTCTTGGAAACATCGCTCGAGCATTCGCGAAGGGCCCTTGACACATGGACAGACGGCAATGCAAAGAACGAACTGCGGGCAGAACTGTTTCGGATCGCGGGCAAGACATTCGAAAGAAGATACAAGCGTCTAGAAGAAGCAAGCGATCTCGAAGCATGTATAGACTCGTACAAGTCAGCCGTGGACGCCCTTGCAGATCATTCGCCTCCCCTGGAGAGGTTTCAATCGCTGATAATGTTGGCCGAGGGCTATGAAGCCAGGTATCAAAGCGCCGAGTCAATAACAGACCTTGATATCTCGATTCGGACAGTCCAGAAGGCTCTCGATCTCGCATCACTTGCCACGGATCAGCAGTCATTAGGTAACAGGCTTTTGGGGTCAAGCTATCAAGGAAGATACGTCCGAACCGGAGAGCTGCCGGACCTCGACCAAGCTATTGCGCGATATCGGAAAGCAAGGGAACTGGAACCCTATCGCGATGAGCAAGCAACCTTCAGCTTGGCGGGGCTAGCCGAAGTATTGCACTTGCGGTATGACAAGATGGGGCAAGAGAGGGACATGAAAGAGTCCGTCGACGCGGCCACGGAGGCTCTGTCTTTCCTCCAAGGCCCAAGCAATAACTGGAAACGTATCCCTCTTCTTCGGACTATGGTCCATGTGCACTTAGCAAAGTATAAAAAACAAAGACTCTGGCATATTTAGAGGCCGCCATGAAGCATCTCAAAGTTTGGGAGAATTCGCTCTCAAAAGACGATTTCCAGTATTCAGAAAACCTCTTTGCTATTAGCCACGTATATATCGACAAGGCTGAGGCATCCGGGTCAGAAGGGGACTACGAAATCTCTATTAGGAAAATGCAGAATGCCGTGGACTGCACTGCAGAAGACGATCCAGACCGGAGTCATCGGCTGCAAGCCCTTGGATGGGAGTTCCACAGCCGATTCGAGAGGCTCAGGGAAGCAGAAGACCTAGATACAGCGCTGAAGATATACCATCGGGCTTTCAAAGATGTACGTGCGCTTCCAAGGGACCAGATCAATGCGGGAAATATCTTGGCCCATTGGCTGGTGACCGCAGGAAATATTTCATCTGCCTATCAGGTCGCCACTAAAACACTTCCGTTGGTTTCTCATCTCACTCCCCGCTCGCTGGTTGTCTCCGATAAGCAAAAGCTACTCAAGGGAATCCCTGGCCTATCCACCCTTGTGGGAGCCGTCACCCTCATGGCAGGTAAGGAGCCATATGAAGCGCTTCAGCATATTGAACTTGCAAGAGGGGTCATCACCAGCTCATTACGTGATCTGCGTTCGGACGCACTTGAACTGCAATTCTCGCATCCAAATCTGTCAGAAAAGCTCCATCAATTGAGAGAGTTGCTTAATAGTGACCCGATATCGACAAGTAGTTTCGACAATCCTCGCCACGATGCTGGCCGCCAGTTGGATTCTCTACTGGAGCAAATTCGAGGCTTGCACGGGTTTGACCGTTTCTTATTGCCACCATCCGAGAAACAAATCAAGTCAGCCGCAGTTAATGGCCCGATAGTCATGATCAATGTGCACCGTGAACGGTGTGATGCTCTCATCGTTAGAACGGACCACATCGTATCTCTAGCACTTCCAGACTTGCACCATGCCCAAGTGCTAGAATATGCAGCTAAAGACATTGATCGCGAGATCCTTGAATGGCTCTGGGACACAACCACACTCCCCATCATGGAGTTCTTGGGTTATCATGAGATGCCCACTAACTCACCCTGGCCCCGTGTATTTTGGATAACCACCGGCCCTCTCTCGTCCTTTCCGATTCACTGCGCGGGTTACCACTACAGTGGATCAACCAAAACAGTCATGGATCGTGTGATTTCCACCTACAGCGCATCCGTAGGTGCAATCATCCAAGGTCGCCAGGTAACAAGCAGGATATCGTCCAAGGAATGGCAGAACAAGAAAGCCCTCTTGGTCGGCGTCCAGGAGCTTCGTTACGCGCCAGAGGAGATCAGCCAGATTCAGAAGCTATGCGCGGGGATGCACTTGAAAACGGTAATATTAGAGCCCCAACGCAATGCAGTCCTTGATTTCCTACCAGAGTGTGAAGTTTTTCATTTCGCAGGCCACGGGATGTCTCATCCTCTTGATCCATCCAAGAGCTCGCTGAAAATGAGCGATGAGCCCCTAACTGTGCAGGATCTCTTCAACATCAAGCTCCACGACAAGGCACCATTTCTTGCATACCTCTCAGCATGCAGTACTGGCCGCAGCGAGGACGAGGAACTTGTTGATGAAGGGCTCCATTTGATAGGCGCGTGCCAGATGGCTGGCTTTAGGAACGTGGTTGGGACGCTGCGAAGGGTCGATGACGGTGTCTGTGTTCAGGTAGCAAACATGACCTACGAGTGGATGAAGAACTCCAGGTTGAGCAATGAATCTGTCGGTGAAGGACTTCATCATGCTATCAGAATGCTCCGGGGTCAGTGGGTAGTCGGCAATGAACAGGAAGACGAAATGCGAGGTGGTAGGGCAAAGCAAGAACCCAACAAGCACAGCCAGAGCCTCTTTCTGACAACAGCGGCAGAGGCAGATAATGGCAATACATTGAGAGAGGGCAGGGATATTATTAGCTGTAGCGACGAACCAATATCCTGGGCTCCCTTTGTTCACTTTGGCAGTTAGTTTCCAGCACATGACGGGTTGCTCGCGCTGTTAAACAGGCTTAACATTAATATCCGCCGCACACAGATGATTCTAACGGCCATATTTGATACCTAGTCCTCCTCCGGCGGATCTATAAGATGGCTGTTCTCATGTTCGCTCCACTTGGGAAGCCCATCATTTGGCAAATCAACTACTCGCTGCGAGTAAAATATATGCATCTTAGGCTTGAATGCTTCCAGGCCGATTTTGGCATGGATGTCCTCAATAAGTGATGGAAATATGAGTATCATGTTCCTCCCTTCATCCATGATTGGAGTCTTGCAATAGCTGCAGTGTACCTTGCAAGGAAGTTGATGCTCTGCTTTGTTTGAGGATGAGTTAAACCAGCTCAATCCATGGCAACCGTCGGTGAAGTTGATATCTTCTTTTTCAAAGATTGCAGCCCATTGAAAGGGCGCCTACTTGGTCGCCAGAGAAATAATTAGCAAGTTACTCGGAACGGTTGTACATAGCAACGTACTCCATGTAGCCTCTGGCATGTTCGGCAGTGGCAATATTTGCTAGCAAGAGGCTTGTCCCGGCTCAGTTGGTATTGCACCTTTCCACAATGACAGCGACCACGCCATTTTACCTCAAACTTCTCAGTAGTTGGACGAACTCGATATGGCGCGCGGTGTTTCCACTCCTTGTCTGCTCCTCGATCATCGGCTCTGCTGTCTTCGTGCCGTTTAGGGTTATCATCTGCCATTCTATGATCAAGTTTTCTTGCTCTTTGTCCCACCAAAAGACGACTCTCCCTTTGCGGATATCGTCCAATAAATAGTGAAGCAAGGTGAGCAGCTGATGTAATAGTGACGGAAGAGGTTGCATCCTGTAAATCCGGGGCTATTAGAGCAAATTTCTCCAAAACACCGGTCAGGTGACATTACTATAAGCGGGGTGCAAGTATACGGGCGAAATATTAAGATCCCGATGCATGCAGAAGGTCTTGGGAGGTTAAAGGGGATGGCAATAAGAAATCGCGATTTCAGAGAATTAGAGAGGATTATTCGGCCTTTAGACGATCAAACTACAGAACCGTGTTCTTTTACGATTTGATAAGTCCTATCTTACGAAAGAGGGTACGCAGTGAATGTTAAACAGTTACAAATCGCTGCAAAGAGCTATACTATCAGTAGCAGTTTAGACTCAACGGTTTCTTTTAGATAAATTGGCGGCGTGTCGGGCATTCCTAAAGCAGACAAGCTAGTTTTATTATAGATTAAACCCAAAGTGTTCACAATGATCAGCGCATATCCAACTAACTATGCAGAAATGGGTGAAGGTCTCTGTCTCACCTTGGGCCGGACCGGGGAGTGACACAACCGATCATCCGAACAGATTTCGGTCGGTCATTTGACGACGTACATGGCAAAGCCAACACGCCCAGACTGGACGCATCAGAGATAATTGAGGATGGGCAGAGTCCCTAGTCCATCCACGTCGGCAAGCCGTACATGTCACGTCAGCAATAAGTCGTACACGGCAAAGCCGACCTTCCGAATCCACCTCGGATGTAATGCATGCGAAGCAACAGGAACTCCCGGATCATTTCAATAAGATCCTGCCATGGTTATTTAAGTGTCCGGAATAAGCTTATTCGAGCTATCCTACTTCTTCTGAACCCACCTTTCTCAGTTTACCCATCATCATCAACCTTCCAACACCACGCAGAATGCGCCACTTTACTCTAAGCTCGTTTTTTCTCTCCTACCTCCGCGTAGCGTACTGCTTTGACCAAACTTTTGCCTGGAACTCTAATGCACTCGTAGAGTCCCGGAAGCTTGACGAAATTCATCAGGCCGCACTAGCTGAAGGCGGAACAGTCACATTATGGCACGGTGGAGGCAGTCCGGACCAGCAGGATCCGATGAAGGAAGCCTTTGAGAAAAGGTTTCCCGGCATGACGCTCAATGTGACAGTCAAGAGCTCGAGCTATCTCGGGCCAGACTTGGATCGGCAGCTAGCGATGGGAAACGCCCAGGTCGACAACATCATGTTACAAACTGCTCAGGATTACCCCCGATGGAAGAACAATGGCGTTCTACTCTACTACAAGCCCCTAGATTTTGACAAAGTTTACAACGCCTTCAAGGATACGAATGGTGCATGGGTCTCCTCAGCGGTCAACGGATGGAGTATTCTGTACGACAAAAGCAAGTTGGGGGGCGCAACTCCTCCTAAGACATTTCTAGATTTTTTGAAGCCAGAATTCAAGAACAAAATTGTTCTGACTTATCCTAACGAAGATGATGCTATTCTTCATACCTTCGATCTCATGTAAGAAAACAACGTAACTCTGTTTCATGGTTACTGCTAACAAAAGCCCATGCAGCATGGAAGTACACGGGCTAGAGTTCTTTGATAAACTCCTCGAGCAGGACATCAGATGGGTACCCGGAGCTAATATACCGCCAACCCTAATCGCTCAACCGAACAACACCTATGCTGTGACTTTTACTACGACGATTGGCTTGCAATCACAGGACCCGTTCACAGTTGTTTACCCAAGCAGCGGTGCGCCATTCACATCGTGGGCACAGCGCTCTGCAATTCTCAAGGATGCACCTCACCCCGAAGGCGCCAAGCTCCTTCAAAACTACGTCGTCAGTTCCGAATATCAACAAATAACAGGTTCTTGGAGCGTCCGTAAAGATGATGCTGCTCCAACTGGGTATTCACGCATCTTCGACACAGTAAACACAGACCCTATTCACTTTCAGGACTGGATGGGAGATCGTCAGCGAGTGGAGAGGCTACGATTTTGGTTCCAGGACAAGCTTGGGTACCCCAAGGAGTAATGGCACGCTCCATGCTCACAGGCCAGATATATGGGCCAAGCTCAAACTAGTGAACCTTACATGTTGTATCTGTCATTTGTAAAGGCACTCTTTTCTATATCACTGCGTTGGCCATAGTTTTCTATAGCGTACCGGAAATTCGAACCATTATCATTCCACTTCACGGTATCTTCTCTTTTCTTCAAGTAGCCTTCTAATATTGCGCATCTCTGATCGTATAAAGCTCATAGTCACCGAGCCTTAGAAAATGCGAAGCGAAGACTCACAACGAAGTAGTATTAGCTCGTAGAAGGCAGTTTTGAATTCACGGGCCATCAAGTCATACATCTAGATTATTAGTCTAGATTCATCTCATCCACTGCGCAAAGCGTGATCCGACCCGTTAGGAGACATCTAAATGTGAGAATAACAACAATCTACTAATTTTACAACAAGTAATGGCCAGCCCCTATCATTCTCATCTGAAGGCCGAGGGTCTACAAGCCCAACGATAGTATATCATCCAAATCCGAGCCAGCCAAGAAAGGAAACTGTTCATCTGATGGAAAGCTGGCAAACGCGTGATCCAAATCAGAAAACATCGGCACCTGATTTCCAAACCAATAAGGGTCTCCAAAATATCCATCCTCAAGTCCAACTGGTACAAAATCGGCCGGACCAGGCTCTGAGCTAGCCGGGCAGACGCCAGTGATCGCATCATTAGTATCTTCGTCCTTGTCTGGGTTGGCATTTCGAGCTTTGGATGCTTGCAGAAGTACAACCTCTATCACCTGTGCAGCTCTCTGCGCATCACGATTAGGCTTTTCAGCATCGAGCAGAATCTTTCGACATGATCCTAACAGCCCCAGGTGCTCTTGTAGCTCAACTTCCTTGCTAGGGGAATCTTCTAGATCTCGCGATACCTTCCCATGACGTATATCTTGGTTGATGTGGAGGCATAAGATTATGGATGCTAGAAGAAAGTCTTCGTGCATGAGGGAGAGAGCTCTCCAATTTGGCACGGTCATGCCATCCACATTAAATGAGATTTGAGAAACCGTGATTTGATGCTGGAGTATCCGCGCTGCAGCTGCGACACACTTGTTGCGTGAGGGTAAATACTGCGGGTTGCCATGAGCAGGAATAAGCAATCTTCGGTGGAGGATGATGCGCGCTCGCTGCGCCAGTATATCGACCTCTATTGCCTGGTTCATAGTTGCGGGATCATTCATTATGCGTACCTCAAAACGTGGTGACGGATCCAACCAAGCTGGACAGGCGTCAATCTGCCTATCAAGAGCCAGATCTAATCTGAGGACCTTGTCGTAAGGGAGGTCTTCGAACGAAGTAGTGCAGTCTGTGATCTGATCAAGTATCTTGCAAAGTTGCTCCCTGTAGTTTAGGAATGATATGGCTGAAGGTTCTGCGGGATTTCGGATAGAAGGTAGAGACGTTATATCAGGCTGCAGATCTTCATCTGCAATATTTGATGGTAGTGCCGTGTCGGTTCGCCGGTCACTTATATGGCGTGGGAGGCCCAGATACGAGGCAAATAAGATGTCGAGCTGCACCAGATACGACCACGACCTTCTTCGCACCTCACCTTCAAACGTAGATATTTGACTGTAGTGCGAAGGGTCCCTATGATAACCGGCCCGCATGGCCAGTCGTATGGTCAAGCTGAGAATAAGGGAAGCCCTAAAACGATATTCCCCCAACCAAATGTGTTCACAAAGCATGTACATGATCTATTCATCAAGTTAGAAGAAAGACGCCGGACTAATTTAGCTCAATACATGGCACACACCATAGCTTCGACAGTTCGCGGTGCGGGCTTAGCATAATCGAACGTCCTCAAACATTCTGCTGCCTTGGAGGCAAACTTTCGGCATGCAGGCTCTGTGTAAGGAATTCCATCGATTGCCGATCCAGATCTCAGGACATATTGCAAGCCTAGGGAGATGATAGAAAACAGAATCGAAAGCCACGGTAGAGACACGCGGCCAGGATTGTCCCAGAAAAGTTGATAGTCCTTCAGGAACACTGGTAAATGAATTGGAAGTGTCGGTATGTCCAAACCATTGACGAATAAATTCACCAGTTGGTCGACTACGGGCTTTGCCGGTAGACAGTTGACTAATTCTTCGTATGACTGGTCTTGGGAGGTCTCGAACAGAAGCGACGGTCGCAGAGTTCCTCCAGAAGCAAAAGAGGGTTGATGTGAAATTTCCTGCCTGGTACTCGTCTGCAGCGCGTGAAGATTGATCTAAGCGTCATTAGAAGATTGAAGCACTCATTAACTTTAAGAAAACCTGCATTTCGGATAAGAGCCTCCCAATTTGCAGTGTCAAGGAAACGTGTTTCCAGGCCATTAGCTGACAGTCGGCGGCTGGAATTTGAGCTGGGTCCAGCATCGTGGTCAGAGTCAATCAGAAGGGGACTATCAATTTCTCTTGTAGGGCCGCCAGTATTAGTATCTCCATCCGGTAGCCTAGTGGCAGGTTCTTTAGAATGTCCTGATCGCGAACAGGCAGTGTGGTCATCGCCATCTTGTCGTTGAAAGGTGAGCGATGCAGACGAACTACCCTTGATTCCCTTGGACACATACACGCAACTTCCAGGAGGTCGCCTCCGGCAGTTCGCACATGGTAGTTTCCGGTCACATCTCAACCTTTGAACATGGTTAGAATGCGTTGCAGATCTCAAACTGAGGTCCTCACTTTTTCGATTTACATATTGTGCAAGACACCTGTGGCTTCGGTCGACTGCTTCTTCGCCGTTGATCCATATCGCGCAGCCCAGATAAGCGACTAAATCTAATGCAACCGAAGGCAGCAGAAGACGACGGATCCGCCGGGCTATAAACAAGATCTGGGCTGCGATCGGCACTGGAAGTCTGTAACCCTGCCGGGAAGACTGGTGGCAATTAAATGGCGGCTCACACACCCACAACTCATTGCGACTAGGACATGCCCAAGTCAAACGCGAGCAGCGAATACGCTTCAATATTGTTGTGAGAAAGGGTAATTTCCCTTGACTACTCCCCACAGCGAGTGGAGATAAAACTTCGGAAATAGCCAGACAGTTTCAGGGATCGTATTCCTTCCCTGACTTCGATTGCATAAAGTACACAAAAGGCGCACTTGTTGTGTTCATCTCTAGCTGGCTAGATTACCCTAGAGCTTGGAGGTTTTTGTTTGAAGCGAATGAAAGACTTCTCAAAAATTCCTATAAGACAAAACAGAATATAAATTACCCTGTATATTAGTAAATTGGACAATTTGGAATTTGAAATTCTAGAACGTGAGATAAAGTGAGGCCTTCAATTGAGTTGAAGCTCAACCATTGTTGTCAAAGTTGGTAGTATGAATCAATACCACTGAATGAAGTCCTTGATCAACCCGCAACTTCGGAACATGAAGACGGACACGGGCCGATGCTTGTTTCCGCTAGTTTTTTGTGGGGCACAACCGCGCGCGCGATGACTAAGCGGCAATCGGCTGCTGTCCACGAGGAACTATTTATAGTCACTTCCCCAGGCATTCAACTCGTGGTTACACAAGCCTCGAGACGGTGAATGGGGAACCACTCATGCTATAGCCATAAAATCTCTTTGTTTTGGGGAGATACCATATCTCATATCGGTATCCGGTTTAAGTCGCTTGCGGAAGGTTATATAATCCTCTCATGTGTTCGATTCCACCGCAGAGGGAGGTATTCTGTTTTTGGGATAGCCGAACTGTTCGTGTTGCAATCACCCAGCTATCGCACATAGAAGGGTAACCTTAAAAGTCATTTTCTCGCTCGTTAGCAATTACATCGTTCTCTTAATGTCACTTTATATCTCACAGAGTCTCTACTTATTCTTAAAAAAGCAATCGATTATGACTTTCGACTCGGAGCCTGAATCTTAAGAATAGGTCTCACTAATACGTCTTGCTTGATATATGAAAGAAAACCATCCGACCATTTCTTCAGTTATTTGAGCTGCTACTTCTGATGAAAGACGATGCCTTCTTTGCTGCCGCTCCAATGGGAGCCCTGTAGGTTGTAGGTCTATCTGTGAGTTGTTCTGAGATACCTTGTGTTGTTCTATCTGCGAATCACATAATTAATGAGATGAGCCAACCTACTCATAGCGGTAACACAAGAACCCGCCCATTGTGTCCACAATATCAACCATTTCCACTCGTCCGTCACCAATTACCCCATAGTCCAAAATGTCGAAGACGGTCGCATTTGGAGATGCGGGAACTATAGCAAACTGTTAGAAAGAGAGGAAATCTTCTCATAAAGTGATTTGTCTTACCATTATCCCATGTTTGCGTATCAGAAGTTTGGTTCATGCGGGCTGCCAGGTCTTGCTCTTGCCAGATGGACCACAGGCGATCGATTTGGCCATGATGAAAGAAAAACACGGGATCCTCAGGAGACATCCAGAGGTCGGACATGCCGCCGAGAACGGTGCCGTGGCCTGCAAAATGGATGCCGGCATCAAGAACCTGGCGGAAATCTCCGATACTATTCTGAGACATGAGGTTCTCAACACTTGCTGTGGTTAAGAATTGCTGGGATAAGGTCTCAAAGAAATCCCTCTTCAGGCAGTGGGGGTTATACTCAAGACCGGTCGTCTCTTGCACTGGGAAATGGGGTCCAAGATTTGAGGTAACGTTGACGAAAGGTCCGTCTGTTATACAGCCACCACCAGAACCTGCAGGGAAAAAGACCAGGGGCTTACTCGGGACAGGTATGGTGAGGTTTTGCGGCTCGTGCGGGACATACTCGCCATTTCCACCAAGGGAGTACTCGGAGCCGTCGAAAAGAGGATGCTGGGTGTGGCTTTCGTATTGCTCAGTCCAATCCCAATAAGGTAGAGCACCAGTATAGCCACAGAAATCACGCAAAGAGCTCTCGTATGACCAGACAAAGTACCTGTGCCAGGGGATCAACCATCCCTTCTTTGGAGTCAGCCATGGTGTTATGAGACACGCTTCAGGGGTCAGGAATACTGACAGAGAAGTGAATGTATTCAGTCTGGTTGTAGTGACAGGCAGTGAAGTCATCTGCATGATGCCTGGCACCAGGGGCAAACGACTCTGGAGACAATGGCGGCGTTTCATAAAGACACTTGACGGCCGCGATGTACTCGGCACGTTCGTCGAAAGTAAGGTTAACCCTACTCACATTAGCGGTTGATTAGGACGTTAGGTTTCATCACATTGAAGATGGTACGAACCATGACCTTCGAACGCGGATGTTTTCTTCAGTGCAAGCAGGTTGCCCATCGCGCCGGTACGGGTTATTTTGCACACGTAGGAGTGAAGATTCGTGGTAGACCTTGGCAAGCCCGTCAAAGGTTTGATTTTGACAGATCCCCTGCCGCGCGAGGGCAAGAAAAAGTCCAGACAGAAGGGTTATAGAACGCATATTGTTGTATGTCGGTGATTTCCTTGTGTGTGTTTCTGTGTGCTGAGTTAAGTCGCTTGTACTGATTGTTTGAATTTCGCACGGAAACGCCCACGATATATATTTGAGAGCACTCTTTACTATGACTACAAAATTCTAGCAACTCCCCCTCGCAACCCGGATATTGTGGCACCATCCGTAGCAGTATCGGCGTGTGATTAATTGATTAGTTTTCAAAGCGACCCGAAAACCCGCATTTATCTTCGGGGTCTGAACAAGTCGCATAGCCCGACCCTCCGATGCCACATCGGCGGGTGACTGACAATCAGCCAAGGCTAATCGGAAGAGGGTTTTCTTGGCAAGATGTGCACATGCCACGAAATTAGTGGGTGATGAGCCGTTATAGTTTAACTTCTGCACAATTTGTCACAATATTACCATGCCCAGAGGTAGCCTGCAGCAATTTTGAGACATTTGAACACTACATAAGTTGGGGGGCCTTGGCCTAGTTCAAGTCGAATGCATGTAGGCCGGGTAGTTCGACAAAAATACGAGAAGCATGAGACGTGGAGTTTGGGCTGGATGTTAACACCTAAAGACATGTGATCGAAAAACCAGCTTGTTGAGACCTCTTTGCCTTCTCCTTACAATGCGACCAACGACCTCGCTTCAGCAGTTGAATACTTAGCTGCAGATGATGATGCTACCTTGAGCATCAGCAGAACTTTCATCTCAGATGTTTCAGAAGAGAGGAATCTGAGAAAGTGCCTCTTAATGTCTGGCAGTACTGTTGTGTTGTCGCCTACATGTAGATTGAGTGTTTTGACTATAGGGTAGTCACCAATTCTTGGCCTGTCTCAATGTAAAGATCTACCTCCTGCTGATAAGTTGTGATGACTAAGGGTACAAGTGGATATTTTTTTCATACATTGGCGGTTTCTCCACCGATTTCTACAATTCAATCAAGTCCTGTGTGAAGCAACAACACCACAGCATGGAACCCGCTGGGCGGAAGAAACGGTTCACTCAACGGTCTCGGAAAGGATGCTTTGAGTGTCGCCGGGATCATCGAAAATGTGATGAGAGTCGGCCTACGTGTGGCCGATGTTGCAGTCTCAGACAAGGATGCACGTATGGCCAACGGATCTCATGGGGTGGTCGGGCCTTTGACCGTTCATCATTTGGCCAGTTGATGACTTCGGAAGAGTCAAGACGCGGAGCCGTGGACCAGGTCCATATTCTGCATTCACAAGGCGATGGTGCTGGTCAAGCGAAGCCCCCATTCATCTATGGCACGGTTAAACCGAATGCCCATGCTTTAATGACATCCTCCAAGAAGACCACACCCCTACCGTTTGATTACATATCCCTCTTTCCGAGACTATCATCCCCTGGCAAAGTCCTTCTCGACTACTTTGTCCACGCTGCAGATTCGTTTTCCTGCGATGATGAAGTAAAAGACCAGTTCTGTGGAACCTTCATCCAGATGGCAGCCAACAACGACCCGCTGATGGCGGCGATTCTTGCTCTAGCCGCTGCGCATCGGGTGAATATTGGCTTAGAGCAGGACAAACAAGAGCTGGGCGTTCTGCACCTTTCGGCTGTTAAGCAACTGCGCATGGGCTTGTCAACATCTGCGGATGAACCTCTGATGGCAGCTGCTTTATTGCTATGCTATACCGAGGTGATATCTGGAGGTGGCAACGGCTCGTCCTGGAGGCTACATCTGGAGGGCGCCGGTTCTCTCTTTGCGGCGCGTTGGCCTACATGGACCATTCATTCCTCAGATCATACGAGAGCGTTCATCTGTCAATGCTTTGTGTCTCTTGTCGCTCTCGCCAACGTGTCAGGTCTTCCTCCGTCAGGTGCCGTCTCCGAGCGAGCCCTCGCCATGGTTAGCCAAGATGGGCCACGCCCGTACATAGACAACTTCACCGCATACTCATCCGAGCTGATGTCGGTTCTCTTCGAGCTTGGCTGGCTGATTCGAGATCGCCAGCAAGTTGCTGAATATTGCGGCACGAATACAGTCGCGAGAATAGAAGAGCGCTCTCTCCATTTGCTCAACCGACTGGACAATATGACAGTAACAGCTTCCGCTGCAGCCAGTTCGACTAGTAAGAATCAGAGGCATATCAATGAGTTATTTCGACAAGCGACGATATTACAGATCCATCAACGTATTAGAGGCCTTCTTCCATCTTCTATGGAAATCCAACGGCTCGTTAATAACATATTGGCTCTCCTGTCAGCCTTCGAGATTCATCCGGGCCCGGGATTCGGCGTTCTCCTTTTCTACCCGGCGTTCTCCGCTGGTACAGGCGCGGCCAATCATAGTCAACGGCAGCAGGTACGGGACTTGCTTAACAGTATGGTCTCAGTAATGGGTTTCATGAATATCCGCCAAGGTCTCAGTCTTCTGGAGGCTCTTTGGGCACATCGGGATTGCTATGGTGAGGACCACACTAACGCTTCCTGGGAAAACCTTGCCGGTATGTCCGCTTGAATCGCCCTTGGCACTATGCTGGAAAACTAACTGCAACAGCGGAAAACATCGATATTATTCTCTATTGATAACTGAAGGCCTATATACGTGAATACCGGTTTATCCAACCGGTCTTACAAAAGATCACCCCCTAATAGAAGTCGCGCATGTTCATTCATCGCCCCAAGCCAGGTGCAACCTATCCTCGCTGAGTCTGTACTGGCTCAGCGTCGCATGTACTTGGTTGGGCTGCTTGATTTGTACAAGGATCCTAGCATCCCCCCGAGATAGGAATCCCTCCGTTACTGCCGCCTGGACCCAAAGCAAGAGGCCGTCCCAGTATCCATTGATGTTCAACAGGACAACACCCGCGCGTTGGATTCCCAGCTGGTTCCAGGTAGTCATTTCCATGATTTCCTCAATGGTGCCAAACCCTCCAGGGAGCCCTACGAATCCGGATCCCGGGCCGCCATTGCGGACTTCTTCCGCCATCAAACGCTTGCGCGTGTGCATATCAGGGACTACAGTGACTGAGCCGTATTCGAGAGATGCCTCTGGTCCCCCGCTACCGATGACCCGCTCGACCTTGCCCGCTTCATCGTGCAGAGAAGAGCTGAGATCATTGTTGTCGGCTTGATAACCTTTCTCAATGCGAAGGAGTGCCTTAGGGATGATGCCATGCACGGCCTGGGGACCTGAGAGAGAAACTAGTTCTCTGGCCAACTGCCCCATCAAACCAGAGGTCCCTCCACCGTACACAAGCCGGATGCCATTGTCGTGAAAGTGCTGTGCAAGGTCGCGTGCGGCTTTCAAGTATACTGGATTAGATCCAGCCGACGCGCCGCAGCTATTTCTATCAGCAAGGGAGCATTGGTGGGATGTCTTTGGTGGAACTTACAAGACGCATATCACAGGTGCCTGAGTATTCTTCTGAGAGGAAGAGGCTGGCATTTTGGGCAGTCGAGGTTTATAATTGGACAAACTTGTTGGATAGAGGAGAGGCGTAGTCTACTGGACTCAGGAAACAGGCTTTCGTCCCCTTTAAAAGCTTTTAGGAACACATTGTGTCATAGGAGCCTTGTGAAAACGGACCGATAGCATGGTCTAATGTTCACAAGGACCAGTCGACCGGGCTGAGTTCATGTTGATGGATGTCAGATCTTGCAAAAGACTGACTCGAGCAATTGGCACACCAGTCCGAATTAGGAAACTTTAGACCACTCTTCATAACGGAACCAATCGACGAGCACCAACGACATGTGAGCGCAGCATCAAACGGTTGGGACCCGTTTATCATTTCTGCCCTCGGAGTCATCCTGGACGAGCTTGATAAGAGTTAATTCTACATGTTATGCTATTCAAATGTTGCATCGTGGAGATGACTCACACAATAGGTACGTGGTTACTCCATGTCGGTTTTAGGAACCGAACGGATTCTTTCAGGGAACGCGCGCTAACAGAGTGGTGACAGTAAACGTACAAGCATGATGTGAAAAGCTAGAATGACAATTTAATACATTGAGGTGGTTTGAGCTACGTCAGAGGGCTATGACTGGTCCCAACAACCACATCCCTTGAAAGCTATGAAACTACGTACGAGGGAAAATGGCGTCTAGCAGAACGTGAGCGAACCGTGTCTCCCCAGGAGATTGAAGCATGCGCGTGACCCTATTGCCTTTACCAGGAGTGAACCACCCATCTGTGTCTCCAGGGACCTCATCAAGAGTCAGTTCGTCATCGTCATGGTCGAGCGGTTTCGCCATGCCCCTCTTATCGGTGATTAACTCTCCGCGACTCCATTGGCCTACAGCCTCGACTCTAATATCTTCACCTCGAGCGCTGTGCTTCCAGCCTTTGTCCTCGGGCGTGAGGATATACCACAGCACCATGGGGTCGTGAAGCTGCAAGGCTGGGTCGCTAGTGGACCCGGGAGGCTTCATAGAATTGATCTTTTCAAACGTCCTGGACATGAAGTGTGTCGTCCACTGTGCGAGTGGACTGCCGCCCTCGGCCAGGGGTTTTGATCTCTCATTAAACTGAGATTTCGAGAGGCGATGAGGTGAGGTTAGATCTAAGGGGAACAGCTTGAGTTGGACTCTTCGTGGAAGCTTGGGCGGATATGCGGGGAGAGACGAGGGCGGCAGGGTGGACTGTGGGCTTGGGGAAGTCAACGCATAAACCCGCGCCGCCGCGATGGGATCTGCATAGGTGTTGAACTCGGCAACGGGGGTGATATTGCCGGGTACATCAACGGCACCGCCCATGACGACAAGCTCCTTGACCTTGACGAAGGTCTCTGGATCCTCGCTTGCCGCCAGCGCAATGTTGGTCATTGGCCCGAGCACTGCAATGGTTATAGTGTCTGGGGGATTCTCTCGCAGAATTCGCAGGATCTCCTTGTGAGCGGGGACCTTGGATGCAGAGAACAAAGAAGACGTTTCATCAGCACCCTCCTGGAAGACCTTGTCCCACATCTGGGCCGGGGCTAGATGTGGCAGTGAGTCGTGGACGCCGTGAAGGCCATCCGCGCCATCTGCTCCTGATGTCAGTATCTGCTTGAAGCCGGTGATATTGGGAAGTCTCACGGAAATGATCAGCAGCAAGCACTTCCTCTTCCAACGGATGATCGGCGCCTATCGCGACAACTGGTCTACGACCCAACAAGGACGAGAAGCCTACTGGCTTGCTTTGAGCCTCACGCCATTTTATTTCCAAATCAATGATATGAAACAAGGCGGCGACATTCTTGAGGCAACTGGCTTGTTTTAGCATAGTCCGGCTCAGCGTCAGTCCGTGCTCTTACTCACCTTTTGACTGGGACATTTCCATAGGTCACCGAGATGAGTAGAACTTCCAGCTCTTCTGGTAGCGAGGATAAGGCTAGAATTAGAGCCAAGACATCGTCGACGCCTTATTTAAACTTTATTAGTGTATGGAAGACTGATGAGTGTGATACAAGCCTACCTGGATCAGTGTCGATAATGACACGGTTCTTTGGAGGCATGGTTGCTATTGGCTTATGAGAAATTGTAGAAAGAGTAATGAGCCCAGAAAGTAGAGAATAATACCAAACAAGAGCTATGACAATTTATAGGAATTCTTTGGGGTATGTCACTGCTGCTATCATCTAGCGTGGCGAGAGTTGGAACTTAACATTGGGCCAATCAGAACTGCGTGGTCTACACTTTCCATTTAGAGGCTAGTTCCGGCGAGTAATCCGCCGTGCTAAACAAGTAGCCGGAGAGGTGGTGGGCCGCCAGGGGATAGAGCAGCATCACTCACACGATTCACATGGATGGATTACACGGAGCACTTTTCCATAGCTTTTATCTAGATAGTTCTCGCACGTATAAGCAGCTTCTGTTGCCTTCCAAGAGGGTCAAAAGTACAGCCATCTTGCTACTACTTGTATCTTTTCTTGTTCCATACTGTATGCTCTATATCCTTACCCCATTGTTTCGTCGGCATACCTTGGAATAGCAAGCTTGAGACAACCCTTTTCTCTGATCATCATCTTTCATCAGTCTTGCTCTAACCGATCTCTTCGCCAAGATGTGCAAATCTACACTCCATTATTTTTTCAAGCTATCCCTAAGTGCGAACACCATGTCCACATCGAGGGCACCCTCAGCCCAGAGATGCTCTTCTCTTTGGCCGCAAAGAACAGGATTGAATTGCCATCAGATGACCCAGCCTTTGCTTCACTTGACTCTCTCTGTCTTCAATATCAGAACTTTACGTCACTCGACGATTTTTTACGCTACTATCTCATCGGGTTTGAGGTTCTACTTACCGCGTCTGATTTTGAGTTCTTGACTTACGAGCATGTTAAGAATGCCTACGCCCAGACCGTCCGCCACACCGAGGTCTTCTTTGATCCGCAGGCTCATATTGCTCTAGGGGTATCATATCAAACATTGCTTAGCGGTATGAATACTGCCAGAGAAAGAGCTGCTCGCGACTTCCCTCAGATGAGTGTCGCCGTTCATCCCCTGTCTCGTGCGACATCTGCCAGCTTCCTCAGCACACGACTTAGTCTCCGAGATGCTCAGCCACGGCCACTTTGAGGATGGCATATTGATCGGATTCGGCATGTCGAGCACGGAAGTTGGGAGATACCCCTCGTTGTACTCATCAGTGTACGCAACTCTGCGTGAAGCTGATGTCGAGAATCTCACAGCCCATTATGGTGAAGAGGGTCCTCCAGAATATGTCGCGGCGGCGATGTCGGACCTCGGCGTGAAGCGGATAGACCACGGGCGTCGAGCCATCGAGGATCAATCGCTATTCCGACGGCTTGTTGATGCCAAGATCATGCTAACAGTCTGTCCGATATCAAATGTCATGCTTAAAGGGGTTCAGGATATCATGAATCTCCCCATTCGGCATTTTCTGGATTTAGGCGTTAGATTCAGCATTAACAGTGATGATCCCGCCTATTTTGGCGGCAGTCTTCTCGACAACTACTGTGCAATTCAGGAGGCATTTGACCTTTCAATGGCAGACTGGAAAGACATTGCAAGGAATTCCGTCGAGGGTAGTTGGTGTTCAGAAGGCCGGAAGATGGATCTTAAGAATATGATTGACAGGGCATTTGCTGACGTTATAATACCTAATAATTGAGCTTGTGATAAATTGTGACATACACAAATTCCTAGATAGATGGTAGTGAAGACAAGGCTTCATCGTGGTTGCAGTATCCAGATTGTTAGTTTTTTCGTAAAGAAAAAAACAAAGGTTTTACACAGACTCTAGGCCGCATCTCTTTACCCAACTCAAAAAGCATCTATAATATAAGAACTATCATATATTATCGAGACTAGTCAATAATGTCAATCGTGGTAATGTATTTGATTTGAGAATGGTTTGATTTGCTAGCCAAACCTAACCCTTTAACCCCGCCTTGAATGCAGCATAGTTCTTAAGCCACTTGTCAGTAGGTTCCAAAAGAGGTTCACCTGACCCTTCGTACTCTGGAGATGTCAATTCTATGAGTTCTCTTACATATCTCAGCTCAGCATCCCCCTCGCCCTGGCTATGGAATCGGAGGCCAAAACCGCTCGCTTTGACTCGTCGGTCGTACTCCAACCGCATATCTGCACCGCTAGGCAAGGATGACAGTCCGGAAAGGATCCGTGCAACAACTTGCGCCTGGTAATCAAACGTGGAAAAAGTGACAACGTGGTACGGAAGACCGACAAAAACCAACGTTGGATCCTCGATGTAGAACATGTCTTTGTATAAGTTGTGAACCATGTCGCCCTCTGCCCCGACGAGTGTCGATTCGTCGACAGCCGCTGCTGGAGTTTTATCCGAGTGGAATTGGGACAGAAAGGGAAACGAGAAGAGGTAGCCTGTTGCCAGGATGACATGATCAAAACCTCGCAGTTCGGATCCATCGCTCAGCGTAACATTGATAGCACCGCTTTGATGCCTCTGGCCTGACTCAACCAAGTCTGTTGCCGAGGAAAACTTAGCGATGCCCGCAACGCGCTTAACAGACTTGGGAATCAATCTTTCGGGAAGATCAAAATCACCACCACGGGTGCTTTGAGTAACGTTTGCGGCGGTGTGCGACAGTTCTCGACTGATGTCCATCGCAGAGACTCCACCTCCCACAATTAAAATAGCACTGCCTTGATAAGCCTCGGGTCGTCTGTACTGCTTTGAGTGTATGACACGATCCGGATAAAGGCCTTTCAGCTCTGCGAGTCCTGGAATGTCGGGAACGCGGGGAAGATTGTAGTGCCCAGAAGCTACCACCACCGCGTCAAAGTTCCAACTCTTCTCAACAGTCTCACTTGAGGCTCCGTCCGCAACTAAAGTTTTTGTCCTCAAAGCCCAGCCCTTCCCATCCTCATTTTTGACTGCACTCTCCACTCTAGTCCAATATTCCGTGGCTTGAGCCACATTAGATTCAGAGCTCAGTTCTTGTAGAAAGCTTTTGACGGCCGAATGCGGGACTAGATTGGGAGTATCTTCTGGCCAAGATTTGAGACTAGGATACATGAGACTGGTAGGAATGTTTGTGTATAGACCCGCATAGCAGGCACTAGACGGTGCAAAGAACGGCTCTCCGTTTTGCAACCCATGAGCATTGGGAAGGGCAGCCTGGCCGTCGGAGAACTCGGCCTTCCCATTCTTTTCATGAACAGGGGCTAAGCTACCATAATTGTCGATAGACGGGAGGACGCTTGGGTAGCTTGGACCTGGCGAAGGGGTTTCCTTGTAATTCCAAATCCCGCCTGGCTCCCCGGATCTTTCAAAAACCGTGACATTTACGCCTTGTCGTAGGAGGTGAGCTGCTGTAGAGATGCCGCTTATGCCAGCACCGATGACGGCAACTCTGATATTGGGGCCAAATGGTAAGCTTTTCACAATGGCTGTAGGTGTCATTTTTGACCAAAAAAGAGCGACAATGAAGAACTGTGTAGACGAGTGGCTTTAAGAATGGAGTTCCAACAGAATTTATGCCAAAATTGCGAGAATCCGTAGGTTAAATTAGTGATAGAATGCAAAAAGTCCTAGAAAATGCAACTTCAAATGTCTGGTGCGCTGCCGAGAACGAGCAAATATGAAAAGGAAAAAGAGTTTTGCTTATTACGTCTCCGATGATGTTATACTTCCGTTTGATCACGCAATATGAACTATTGGTTCCAAATATGGGACTTTATTCAAAAGACTTTGGACATTTTCTTCTCAGCTTCTCATTTCTAACCCCTCAACCCGATGTCGGCCATCAGCCTGCCACATTCAACATCTACCACTACGCTTCATAGCTTTCAGCATGATGAAACTCGGTGCGGATTTACCTTAATGCAATGGGGTGAATATCAGTCTCGTCTGCCGTAGAGCACGAGCAGTAAAGCCATTTTAGCATACCAATATAGTCCTATATCAAAATCTTGTACTCTACCATTTGTGATGTCTAATCCGGGGCCAAAATTTATATTAATTCGGTCTGAGTCCTTCACGTACAGGATATGTAAAATATTTTATTTTGTTTATATATCCAGTATCCGAAGATGATAGCTTTGTTGGGTACATATCAAAATCGTGCAACTCGATTAATTCCTAGAGGTGAAAACTCAAGATTTCAAGTGCCGAATGGATTAATTCAGCAGCAAGTTCCGTGTTAGATGTCACCAATTAATCTACCAGTTTAGAAAGGCTGACTCAAAGCTTCTGATCAGCCGTATCTCGCACAATCCTTTTCCCAAGATACCCGAGAAGCAGAACCCCAACTGCCTGAGCTGCTGCACAAGCTGACGAGGTGATCCAACCGGCGCGGAAATACGGCAGTTGTGTTCCGGTGTTGAAGATTAGGAGAGGAAGCCAGGCATTGAAAGTGGCGCCCATCGTTTGAGCCATTCCCAAGATCAAAGCACGTTCGTCCGCTAGAGAGGTAAACGTTTCTCCGAGGAGAGACTAGCAAGTTTAGAGAGTTAGCTTATATCTAACCGCTGAAACTCTACAGAAATGACTTACAATAATGAGTGGCCCATAAGAGTTTGTGGCGGGGTTTACCAGGTAGCCGAAGAAGACTCCGGCCTTGGAAGGATTGGTGGCAAGCACCACACAAGTTGTGAAGTTCAAGAGCACAATAACGAAAGCGACAGAGACGCGGTCGCGTAGCCTGTCAGAGATAAAACCAAACAGGATCGCTCCTACGAGGCCGACTGCATATGCTGCGGTTGGAATACTAGGATACTTAGTGGGATGCGTTCTTCGAGAAAATCGGGGTGTCTTACATGTTGACCTGCTGGACTGTATACTCATTCAGAGTCTTGAGGTAGATACCGAAGAAGTCTGCTCCATATGTGGCGGTGCAAAAGAATCTAAAACGATTGCGGTCAGTAATCGAACCTGTCGGGTGCAGAGACGTGGGACTTGCATATAGTTTAAGACAAAAACCCAAACAAAGGGGCGGGAGAGCGCGCTCTTGAACGTTTTCAACGTTACGCCCTCAAAGGGCTTTCGGCCGACCTCCTCAACTCTAGACTTGGCAAGGGCTCGTTCTTCTTCGCTAAGATAGAAGACTCTGGTATTGTAAGGGCTGTCCGGCACCGCGAAGTAACCCCAGAGTGCACCAGGAATGTTGATACAGCCGCAGATTATAAATAGCCATCGCCAACCAGGTAGTCCGTGCACCCCATCGAGTCCGGTGTATACTGCTGCTTGGAGGTACCCTGAGAACATTTGCGCAGCGAAGGCGGCAGAGTAGAAGATGGCCGCTCGAGTCGCGAGCTCTGGATGGGAAGACCCGTTAGCAGCTACAAGGACTGGCGAAATTCAAGAGGACTACCTTTAGGTGTATACCAGCTCCCAAGCAATGTCATTCCTCCGACATAGAAGGGCGATTCGGCAAGTCCAAGCAGTAAACGCAGGACATAGACGTGTTTGTAATTTTTGACTGCAGCAAAGCAGAATGTGATTATGGCCCAGCTGATTTCAACAGAAGGCAACCACAGGGAAGGGCGGATGTACGTGAGGATCACCTGGCTGGGAATCATACCGACTGTATATCCTATGGTCCAAAGAGTTTGAAAGTAGTTGTACTGGTCACCCAAGAGTTCGAGGTCCTGTGATCGTAAGCATATCTGTTCCATTCGCATTGTTCAACTAAGGAGTGCACAAACCTCTTTCATTCCCGACACATAAGCATTGCCTGTACGTTGTCAGTGAGAAGTGCGCTGCAAAGACAGGCCATAGCCACATTGTTGGAAGGTTGAACGTACGTATATTCGAAGCATCCAATAGTCGTAGGAAATAGCCAAAGCATGCCCACGATCTAGCCTTCATCAGCCATCTGGTTATGCAGAAACAATGTTCGGTCAACTTACAATATGAAGAGGTCCAACTTCAACAAAAGTTTTCTTTCTCCTGTTCTCGCCGAGGTGTTCCACCACGACTTCTTTTCCGGAGCCGCTGTCTCTACATCTGCAGACAGGATGTCGGATTGGCCTTTGTCAGCCTCGGCGACTGCAATGACTTGAGGGCTTGGTGTCTTTATAATTTGAGACATTGTCTTAACTTGCTGAAGAGTAAGAGCGATAATTCAGACGATGGTTGGTACCGACCGCGCTTTGGTATATATATGACCCAAGGTTGCGGGCATTGGATGGCGACATCAGTTTAGAGGCACGCTTTCCACCCGGCATGCTGGTAATAGAGATAAGCGGCAACACCAACTCTGCGATCTAGGCTTTGACCGAGTCGTTGCGGAGCCTAGACATCGTGTTATGTGGAGTCTACCGGGGTCACATCTTGTCAAGTTTTTCTGCGTCCATTGCTTGCTGGAGAACGATGGTGGGGACTGAGATGCCAATATTTGATCTCGGTGCTGAGGGATTAACTTGGCTGGTGAGTGAGCTGTAGCTAATTGCGCAAGAGTATTTACCAATGATGCGTAACACAATCATGAAGAGAAGCAATAATGATGTTGATTTGATCGACTGGGGACGGAATTCGAGGTTGGAACCAAACCAAATACGGAATCCATTCGCGCCACCTGCATTAGCTGTTTTATACGGCCGGAGGTGGGGACTGACTGATGGTGCAATATCTGGTCCAAGTGATGTCAAGGCCAGTCAAGCGGATACAGTTAATGAGCCTCGGAAACAACAAGGGACAGCCAACCTCATTCGGTTCCGGCCTCGGTCCTGAAGCACCGATATAAACTCTTCATCTTAGCTAAGGTAGAGGTAAACTACTATTTAAATGTCAGTTCACTTGCCAATGTTATGTTACTTTGCTTTTAGCAACATCCCCATCTTCAGTCGATACAGTCTAGAGCTATGGCTACTGCCACCATTCAACCATACGAGTTGTACAGCGACGCCCCTGGCTTCTTGTTGAATAAGCCAGAGTGGGAAGAAGCAAATTCCGCACATCCCGAGACATTTGATTTTGGAAAACAACCTCAAGGCTGGCCAGTCAAGTTTACCGGTCCCGATGTTTGGACTGGTGATTTTCTTGAAAAGCACCGTACGTCGTAAATTCTATGTTAAACCGCTTGGCCATATGCTAATTTGTTTCAGCGGACTTGTACATCAAGACTCTAAGTCATGGCGAAATCAGTGAGATTGACAGCGCAATCAAGGTAAATCTCTTAGTTAATATGAATGGAAACGCAGGATTAATATGACGATAGGCTTGGAGACAGCTCAATCTTCCAGTCTCATCTATCGATAGATCCAACTTCAAACTTCCCACGGTTGGGCCCATTCTGCGCCAACTTTCAGACAACATTTATAATGGTGTAGGCGTTCAAATTCTGAGGGGGTTTCCCATCCAGAGATATGACAAGGAGGAGCAAGTCATTGCATTTTTAGGCATCAACTCTTGGATCGGAGACCGTCGGCTCAATCAAGGAGCCGGTCGAGGAGTTTGCCATATCAAAGTCAGTTCGCTCTGCTCCAATTCAGTCATTTCTTATATACTAACCCATTTTTCAGAGCATCACACACCTTGATCCCTCTCAACGCGGCAAAATCTATGTTTCCGCCCAAGACACGAATGCTCAGATGTATCATAGCGATGCTGGCGGTGATATAGTTGGCTTGATGGCGGTCAGTCTTACTGGTACAGGGGGTATCTCCACCGTGGCCAGCGCTGGCCAGGTATACAATCATCTTGCTGAACATCGTCCCGATATTGCACGGTTACTGGCTGAGAGAAAGTTCCGTTGGCGAGCGTGAGTAACAAATCCCTACACATGACGGTCTCCAGTTGAAATGAATAATACACGGCTGACTTGCATGAATCTCAGAAATGGGATTCCAGAGGATGGAGTTCGCCTGATTCATAATCAAGACAACAAAGTGTTCTTGAACTTCTCCACGCGCACGTTTATTGGTTATGGAGAAGTAAGATTTCCCTGTTTCGTTATCCGATACTCTAACTGATGCTGGTATAGCTGCCTGATCGCGACCGTGACTATCCACTTCTCACATTTGAGGAGAGAGAAGCTTTTGGTGGATGGCAGTGGGTTGCTGAACAGTACAGCCTAAAGACACAACTCGAGGTTGGTGATATCGAGTGGTAAGTTGAGATTTCTGACCGCCATGCCCATCATTCTTTACTAACAGTGTAGGGTCAACAATCTGCATCATCAGCACGCTCGTCGTGGCTTCACTGAAGACATTTCAAATCCCCGACATCTTCTGCGTGTCTGGCTCACTGATAGCGAGCACACTCCGCAGCTTCCAGTTGATATCAAGAACAAATTTGATGCCATGTTCGAGTCAGACCCCGACTTTTATCCGTTGGACGAGATAGAAGAGGATCAAAAGCGTCGCGAAACTGGGGTCTTTACGGGGTCGTGCAAAGATGACCTGGCTGCGGAGCGCCTTGGGAATGGAGGCATTGTGGGCACTAACCAAAAGGTAGCAAGGTGATTTGTGAAGGGGAAGAAGATCTTGCAGTCGTCTCCATCACATATGTCGGATGGTTGAAATAGTCACTACTTTAGTCCACAATCATGAGAGGGCGGCCACCTTTAGGTTATGCGCCTATCAAAATGAGATAACAAGCACTTACATGTTCAAAAGTTGTCTAGGAAGTTGGTTTAAGTCGGAAAATAGAGCTATCTAACAAGCAGGCTATAGGGTAGTCACATTGTTAGGAAGTAGACTGATTATTTTTTCAGTACAGCAAGACGTCATCAACTCGATGGGTAGCAATTCATATACTCTGTAAAATGACACACGTGCGCATGTATTAAGTTTAGGTCCGATGATATTCGTATTCCCCACGCCTTTAACACTTTGTTTCAAGACTGTGGTTGTCTTATAACCCGTTTGAACTTGAGGGCTTGCCGTAAATGGCAAATCACCTAAAAAAGGGGCAAAAAGTCGTCATTCTTTCGCTCACTAATGTGATCACGGAATTCCATTCACTGGCCCCATTTCTCTTTAAGTCCACCAATGTGATCCAAGGGCTTGATGATGACAGGCCTGTTTTAGCTCGCCCAACTAACCAAACTGGCTACGCCTGCAAGATCTGTGATTAAAAGCATCACCTCTGCTTCCTCATCCGGCCTATATACCTACTACTTACTCTTAGGCGTCCAACTTTGTAGCAGAGTGTTCATTGCCAGCTAAACTGGACTGAAAATTGCCGGATCAAAGCCAACATGGCAAAACTCCGCGGCCGGTCTGGTGCTTGCACCACATGCTTGCGTCGTCGCAAAGGAGTAAGACGCATTGCCTTTTTACTTAAACGCCTTTGACTCATCGTTGGTGACAATTTCAGTGCGATCAACAACGTCCAGCTTGCAGCCAGTGTCGCAAAGCATGCATAGCGTGCGAGGGCTATCCAGACCGATCCAGTCTATCTTTCGTCGATGCAACCCAAACAACCATCAAGCGGGCGAATACTGTTCATCATCATCGAGCGCCTCGAAAGAAGCCCACGGCGTCTCCGGTTAGACATGCGTGGGCCATGGCTTCCAATGATACTTTGGCAGTGAAAGCAACTGAGACGGGGCATGTTGATCTTTTCTGGCGTCAATATCTGCCGAATGGACGAGAGATCCCGTGCGATGTTGCGCATAGTATCACCGGGGGTTGGGTTCACGCGGTCCAATCCCTTTACCGATCCGAAGACTCTGTACTACGTGGTATCTTATTAGCACTGGCACTGGCAACCAGGGGATGTTGGGAGGACATGCCGAGCGCTCGAGAACTTGGGTTGCGCCTATACAATGACGCCTTGGCAGAGGCGTCGGCCGTGTTCCAATTGCCCAAGAGAGCTAAGAGCAATAGCTTTTTAGCTGCTGTCCGTCTCTTCACCTTGTATGAGGTATGTTCTATGTTCATGATTTGACAAAGAGGTTGTTGCTAAGTTATGCGATTCTAGTCTCATTATGGGGCGCAGTTCAACTTGGAAGGCCCAAACAGCTCAAGTTTTGGTTCGCTGACGCAAGCTGAGAATTGGCTGACGCACATCAAGGGGGACATGTCTTTGATGATTGCACGTTCGCCGTCGTCGTTTATTGAGGGAGATGCTCACCGGTTATTTGTAGATGGTAGGTTTCACTTGGTAAGTCTTGTCCTTGAGGGTCGTTTCAAAACTCAAGCTGATCTCGCGTGCCTAAGATCTTTTCGGCCTTGGCCGCTAGGAAGCCTACGCCACTCGCTTCACCAGAGTGGCTAACTGTACCCTGGACGAAACACAGCAAAACATCTCGAGACCTTCTGTTGGATATTTTGGCTAGCCTCACTGAGATTATCAGTGAGACCGATGATCTGGGGCTTTGTCTTACAACAGATACGCCCGGGGTCGATGACAAGTTGAGCAGCATTGCCTCTGCATGTCAGTTGATTGATAAGAGGCTTGCCGCGTGGGAGTTGGAATTTGCACCGGAAGCAATACGTCGGCTCGCCATCAGGTCGTCAGACCTAGATGCTCACCTGTCTAACGCAACAGCACCAACTCTCACATTTCATGAGCTGGCAGCTACGCATTTGATGACGCTATTCTGGGCTACTTGCCTTGCGCTGGCTCAAGTTCAACAGGATTTCTACAATATTACGAGAGAGGAAAATACATCACGAAACGGATATCTCACGGATGCCCGACCGTGTTTCAAGAATCTAATGGCCACCTTACCCATATTGTTCGAACCAGCTGTTGGCCTATACCGCATGCATGTTGCCTCTGCACCTACACACATTGCCGTTCGGCATTTGCACTATCTTCCTGATGAAGTCGACCGACAAGAAGCACAGGTGATCTTGAGAAAATGTCTTGGTGCGCCAGGAAGCAAAAACTTGCGAGTGATGGTTAGAAGCCTCTTGCAGAAATGCCCGACAGATGCTAAGCTTATCTCAGTTGTCGAAGGCTTGGGGTAGAGTTGTCCGTTTTGCTCGGACGTTTGTATTCCGGTTTCTCTCCCACCAATCATTCGATATAGCACTTGTTTCTTGAACAGCAAGCACGAATTTGCTAGCTGCATATGTTTTGGGCGTGTTTCAACCTTTCCTTTGAAACACAGCCCGTGCTTAAACCCAAGCTAGCAATTAAGAGATGGCCAACGCGTGTGAGCAAACTTCTCGTCTCACCTTGAACAAAGACCAATGATTCAATCGGTATTTTGCGTCATCATGAGATACTGTTATCACTGTACTTCACAGCTGAACTAAAGCCACAAACGGTCTCGTCGTACGTCATATCCCGCCTCTGGTGCAAACAAAACATGTACCATTTTTGCTACATCACGGCCCATGGCCCCTCCTAGTTTCCATAGATTCTCCATCACTCACCTTCCTATCCGATCAACGACAAGGCTCCTCTGACATTTTTTTACTTTCTAATCCCAACCAAGATCATATAACGATGAGCGAGACGGACAGTGATGATCTTGCCGAAGCTCCACTAGCTCAGCTTCTCTCGGGCCAATCGGTCAATAACACATATCCTCTGGCCCAACAGAGTTTGTTTTTGTGCTCACTTTTTACTGACTTGTTATCATTTCCGGCGTTCACATCTCTGCGCTTGCCACCGGAATACATCCTTTTTTTTTGTTTCCAGAGACGTGAAACTATGTTGACTGAACTAGACTCGCTGCAAAAACGGTGAGTGACTATTTTAAATATTCTAACTCTTGTGCGACGATCTAACTGAACCATCCCTACATAGACTGGAGGCCCTTCGTCTTCTCATAGGACGTCTCCGTGAGACAACAAGCGCAGCATCTATAACCTCTGGTGTCTTGCACCACGGCCAGGGACGATTAGGCCCCTGCTTCTCTACCACAGCTAGATCTATCTGCGGACACACTGATGGGCCCACGGGATGCCTCTGGTCTACTGTCCCAGATATGCTCAAAGGATCGAAGCTGTCCTACGGAGCCTTGAACCCCCTGGAACCGCAAATGCCACGAGTGGTATTTCAAAGGACATGAACACCATCACGGCCCATCACTCCCAACTAACCCACCGCGGGCTGTTTGAAAATAGCTACGGGCATGGCTGGGCTCGGTTGTCGATGCCTTCACGACTGTATGCATTTTTCTCGACAGACGGCGCCGATGAGTACGCAGTACCAGGCAAAGTCTCTGCAAGACGCTTAATGCTTTACCATGGCGGCCAGGTCACGGGATAGGTGACCACACTCTGCATCTTTACAGAGACGGAGTTAGTAATAATTTACCAAAGTATCTGACAGGAATTAGGAGGCGCTGCCGGCTGGTTGGCCAGGGCGATCATACAAAGAATACTCTAGCTTTCCTCGCCACTTGATTTGATCAGCTTGGCTAAGGTAAAAGTTGAAGATTACTTGCGGCATACTCCAATCTCACGCCTAAGTATCGACTCCATCAACGGCCAGAGGGATCTTCTGTGAACCTAAATGACAACTTTGGTCTTTACAGGAGTCGCCAAAGCTTCAACTTACGCAGGACCTGCCAGGATGGTAAACATCGAGAATCTTTCATCAATGACATCACAAATTGATCGCATCGTCTGCAGTATTGGGGTAGATATTCGTCTGGTTTTCCACCCAAATCGCGAGAGGATCAGGGAGGCAGGTGTATGGTCGACTGTGTTCATCATTAACAGTTACTTCTCGCCTTTACAAGGAACAACCAGGGCATGATCAGCGGTCTTGGGTAGCAACCAGGACTTACCCCAGTCAGAGTTCAAGAAGTCTATTACATCATGAAAGACATACAAATTGTTTGAAGCTATGAGGACGATTGAGGTTGTTTAGATCCATTTAAGTCTTTCTTCTCTTTCCCCTATGCTCATTAGATAGAACGGTTCTTTGTTGCCTATTCTGGCTCACAATAATTTTGAGAGTATACTCTCTCATTTCAATATACACCTCACCGTCTCTAGTTGTCTCGGATGAGCGTTCTCGCGGTGGTCTTGGAAAAAGATGGACATTTACACTGATACCTTGCTTGGTTTCCACGATCAATGGAAGGCAGCCTTCTGACTGTGCTTGATCGTGGAAGTCTTCCGCCAAATTCTCGTACTTCCGTTTGGCCTCACTCATTGGATCTCCCAATTGCTTCCCTCTATCTTCTTGACTTGCCATACCTACAGAGGGAAACCCATTCTCGTTGATATTTATAAGAACATTCCACCTTGATTGATGCTCCCCAGTTTGTAGTTCAATGTTAGCAAACATCAACTGATTTGGCTGGAGAAGAAGCTCGTTTCTCTGTAATTGCAGACGCCCAAGAAGGCTTACTTCATCGAGAAGCTCCAGTTTCCTACTCATAAGAGGAACATTGAAGTCCATGAAATATTTCAAGCCGACGGTAATTTCATCTGGATGCCTGAGTGTAAAGATTGACGGACCTGTCAATGGGCCACGGAAATTGCCCGCACGGATAATAATATCCTTTCCCTCCTTCTCTTGTACCCCTATCCAATCTCTACTGCGTTCGAAATTTCTCGTGTCATGGAGCTCGCTATCCATAATTCTTTCGAAGACCTCACCAGCGTACCGAAGCATGATGCCTGTGTGTGCCTTTGGCTCAGGACCGCAGTTGAGACGAATGAGAAGCTTAGTGTGATCATTGTGACATTTCCAACGCCGGGCATTTGTTTTCAGACCTAGGTTGCTCATTTCGAACTTATGGCCATAGTAGCCAAAACTTTGTATCTGTGAAGCATCTCGAAACTCTCGAATCGAAGGGGCCAGAATCCCCAGTCCAGGTTTTTGCCCTGATCAACTATCAATCTTTGCCTCTGCTATGATCATGGTAGAAACCCACTTACCCTGTCTTTGTAGGCGAATAAACCCTTGATTCGTTTCGCTCAATTTCCATGCAAAAATAGAGTCGTCGGTGTATACCATAATGAGTTCACGCTGCAGTCGATCGAAAGCCCGCCAGCGCCCCTCGCCGTAGATAAGTGGCAAGCTGATTCCAAAGAGGCCCAGTAATGAATAAGTCTCGTCTTCCTCGACGGTTGTATATCTAGAAGAGGCCCAGGACATCCTCATTGCAATAGAGCACGAGGTGAAATCAGTTGGCTTGAACGTGGTTAGATGCTTTGGCTCAATGCGGCTGGCTTCATTAATCTCCGCAGCCCAGCTCTCTCGAGTCCCGATGCGATGCCAGCTTTTGTCCATGAAAACAAGGTAGCGAGGGGCCAGGAGCTCTTGTAAGGTCCAGCCTCGCGTAAACCACTTGGCGTTGACCAGTGAGCGGCCCACTGCCGTGCGCATATGATTCGTAGCCGCTCCAGGAACGGGAATCATACCGGGCATCTCATCAAGATCCTCATTCATAGGATGATCCTGGTCGATCAAGCCAGCCTCCTCAAGGCTACCATAGGCATCCACATCGCCAAGGTACGCGTAGCAAATGCTAGCATTCTGGTACCACCGAAACATGGCGTTGATAGCTTCCTGAGTGTCTGCGGGATTCGTTTTATCAATGCAGCAGGTATCCATCCAAGCCCAATCCCACCCATCCCTGGCCGCACGATCGCAGTATCTCTTCAGCTTTGCCCATCCCGTCTGCTTATAGACGTCATTTTCAATGTCTTCTTTTCGGCTCTTGAAGTCTTGATAGGTGATTTCCTCCTTTGGCGATAACCACATGTGTGACAGGATGGCGTAAGGCGGAAATGGATCGGGGATGTCCTTTGCTTCAACAAGCTCATACTGTCTCGTTTTCAAGATCCGCATGATGGCAGGCTCAGGCAGACTAAGATAGAAGCAGCTCCAAGAATCAGTGCCTAAAACGGTGGCTTTGCCGACTGTCACCTGAAGCTTGACAAATGCCTAACTGATCACAACGGTGGAAAGTCCAGGTTGTTAGGCAGGTGACTGCTGTTTTCATCGTTGATGGTCAGCTTAGTCACGCGTGCATATACGACCGCCTTCCATCTTGATTGCCTTTCTGGACGCCTTAAATTCCCCTCACCAGCTACCACTTGATACAGTCTAAGACGGCTATTCTTCTTGGTAAACCGGACGTGGTGTTACCTAGGCGAACAGAGTGGGTTTCCACTTCTTCATGATGACTTACATGTCCAGATGCAGTTTACCACAAATGAGCCAATGCATCTGCCTTGAAGTGAGGCACAATCGTTCACATATGTAGATTATTAGTCACATTTACAGGCCATCAGTCACGGGATGCTGGTCGGCAAATAAAAAGGACAAATGTACGCCACTCAGTCACCATTTCAAAAGGCAGTAATCGATACGACATCAGTGCACCATATTCAAAAGTGACATCCGTTGTATATATTTTCGCCATGCGTTTCACTTTTACTTTTGATACCATTCTCAACTCTGTTCCATTTGGTTCATTGATAGATCGTATCATGTCTAGTTCTTCAATAAATGCAGCTCTTGGATCCCTGGGCATTGTTCCTCTGATTCCATGCCCACCCTTACCCCTCATTATTACAGAATGGGCCGCGATCCTGCCGCTCATATGTCATCTCGCCTCTCAGCGTGACGATTATGTCACTACAGGAGATGTGGCGCTCCAGGGGAAACTTTCTATAGGCTTGTTTCCTCGCCTGGGGACGCTGTCTGGGATATCGAGGTTGTTGGAGAGAGGAACAGAATATCTTGATTTTGCAAGCACAAAAGGCGGCTCCAGTCGCACCGTCTGGGATGTCAAATGGGGAAGCGTCTTTCCCTGTGCCAATGGTGCAGCCATCGGTGCGATTTCAGCGTATCTTCTGAGTCGCAATAAGGAGTCCCCGACATGCATGCCCGAAACGCCGTCCCACCAAACAGCAAGACAGAATTCGGAGAAATCGTCTATCAAAGATGATCCATCTTCTACTCCTGCATATATGTCTTATAGCGGCGGCTCTAATCCTAAAGAGCAAGGCTCGATCCGACGATTCCAAACTCTGCATGTATACGAGTTTCATCGCAGTCAAAAAAGAAGCTCCCTGGGTCAAAGATTCAGACAATTCTTGCATGTGCTCCCTGTCCAAGTTGCATCGTGGGTTCTGCTCATGGGTCTTGCGGTGTTCTTTCTCCTATTCGGATGTTATGGGACATGTGCCATCGTCGTGTGTTCTACTATATCCGAGATTGTAGCACACAACGTCAAAATGCTTCGTTCTCCGACATACTTGAAGAACAGTGAACACCACGACGCGTGTATGCTTGTCGCCGCACACGAAAACGCTACAGAATGGCATCTTTACATTGGAGACCGTGCAATCGTGGATTCGCTGCTCAATAAGCAAATGTTCATCGTCCCCAGTGGACCCCGTATAAAATTTGCTGCGACTTGGTTCTGGTTTGCCCACCTATTCCAACTTGCGGCCATGTCATTCGTGGCCGCCCAAAAAGGCTGGGACGGAGTCTGCTTGATAACCTTACTGACTACGCACTTGGCCTTTTATTTTTTTCACAGCAGCCGAGGTTTGGCGCAGGACTGGCTGGAGGCGGAGGGCATCGATGCCAGAGTCAAGAGCTTCAAGTTCAGCGGGCGGTTTGGGTTAATCGGTGCCATCCAGCTCTTCAGCGGGAGCACTGTGACTCGCTGGATGGATACGATCCTTGCCCCTCACGCTAGACGAGAGGCCTGGCTTGAATGGCTCCAGGGCGTTTATCCGGCTGGAAATCTCGACGTCACCGATGCTTCGTGGGTTCAGTTCTCCTCGGATGCTGCCTTCGCCGGCGCAGAAGTGCTCATGAGGGAGTTTACCGTCGTCTCAACGCCTTCAACCTCGGCATAGTGTATCCCACCTCTCGCTTATATTATGCCGGCCGTCACATAGAAAAAGATTTAGGATGCGCTTAAGTATTATTATGTGTGAACCTCTTTCTGGATTTGAATATGACTATTCTGGTGAAGCAGTAAAGTGAATTGCAGGTCACAACTCGTTACCCATGAGTGCGGCAGCTGATATCCTTCAATGTCCGTACACTGTCTCGAGGATCAGTGCTCAGCAGGTGGTGTACGAAGACCCTGCGATGCGCTCGAACCTGCCCCCTGCCATAGTTAGCCATGGCTGAAGCGGTCTAGCAAATGTGTTATATCATTCATTCGACTCAGGCTCGGCTAACCCACAATATTTACGGCTCAGCCTTTTGCGAAGGATTTGCGCTAACTTTGAAGGATTCTGAGTTGGAAAACCCAAGAATGGCGGCCGACGAGTTAGAACAATATCATTGGATAAGCGCGAATCGTCGGGCTGTATGCCTATTAGGGATCAATCACAACTTACGGGTATCTATCCTAAGTAGCTACACTGAAAAGGTACATTCAGCCAAAATATGCAGGCTCACTACCATTATGCAGTTAAGAGGCAGTGTGACCTCGGAGGGGGGTGTGTCTTAAATTATGGCGTTGCTAAGCATGAGTCCAATACGTCATCTGACTGTAGTTTGGGGTTCTAAAAGTAGCAAAGCTGGCTGATATTTGTCATGTGGCTGGTAAGCCTACATCCAATGAAATGAGCGCAGCTTGTCGAGTTGAAAATTGAAAATTTTCAATGTTCAATCATCTGAGCCGTAAATGTTGTGGGGCTCATCCAATGATCTGAGCGCTAATCATCGGGCCGCAATTTTTAGCTATGCAAAAAGAGAAGCACTCACATGACGCGTCCTGAGCCGTAAATATAGTGGGGTAGCCGAGAGAAAAGAGAAACCTAATCAAGCGAAGCTTGATGATGTGTAAAGGCAGTAGCCGGAGCGCAGCTCCTAGATTCATTTCTATAATAAAACGTTAAAGTGTTATATAATTCGCAATACTGACTGGCAATTAATCAATTTTAAATTATCAACTGCCTATTAGTCTGAGTGATATCGTAACTTCGTAGTTACTATCGCTAGCTGTATATACATATATATTATTTCAATAGTTATAGCCTCGAGCAGCCTCGGGCAGGTAATTTCGATCCTATCCGCCGTAATACTGATGAAGACGATCAACAGCCACAGCCTCGAGCAGGGAAGTTGGATCTCTTCTCGATCCTATTCACACTGAACCCCTTACGCAGCTTCGCTTGCCCTTAGGACTGCTTTGCAGGCATTGACTTGTAGTATGCCACATGGTTGGCACATACAAAAGAGTACTATCGCGCGTGGTGGGGGTTTGTGGACAGAACCAGGGGCCTGTTAAGCGCCAGTACCATAGTTTAAAACTTCAGGTTTACTGCTGACCACAAATGTTTTGGCCATTCTGGGTCACTTACTACGGCTGTCAGAGGGCTACAGGCAGCTGCCTGGGCCGTTCCAACCAGAGAGGAAGGTATGAGAGAGACGGCTGTTGGTGGGCTGTTGTCTCGACATGGTGTTAGCCTACTAACAGGATTAGGCTCCTGATAGTACCACGGATGGCGATGAAAGTCCTTGCTCATTCAACATTTATGATCCCGGAGGTGTGTATCTCAACAAGGCTGATCCACAGATATTGGGGAGTACCTAAGTCTATATCCAATAACATAAGCACAGATTCTCGGGCCGCATTTTTTAGCTTCACCAATTCGAGCATTGAGCCTTTTTTCATCTTAATGCTGAGCCGTAAATATTGTGGGGTAGCCAAGTCATCCAAGAATAAGCATAAATTGTCGGCCGCAGATTTTTGCTTCCCACATTGACACAATCGTGCACAGAAAGCTGAGCCGTAAATATTATGGGGCGGCTCAGCAGTTGGTATGTATCGTGGGACTCCCAAATCTGCATCTAATGAAATAAGTATGATTTGTCAGGCCGCAATTTTTAGCTTTATAACAGTCGCCTTGTTTTTGGATAGAAGCTGAGCCGAAATATTGTGTAGTATCCGTGCCCAAATCTAACACTAAGTACCGTATATTCTCACCGTATATTCTCAAGAAATTCGTCCATTTTGCCCCCACCGTTTTATACCCAATTTTTTATCTTGGTCTGAGACACGGAGAGCGCGATTATAGCCGGCTCCTAGAAACCACTTTTACTACTTAGTAAGAGCTGTATCAAAGCCTTCTATTAGCTAGTACCTGGTGGAGACAGGAGATAATTGGGTTTATGTAGTAAAACGGATCGAAAAAAAACTGGGGGCCAAACGGACGAATTTCTTGAGAATATACGGTACCTATGTGGTACGGTTGGCACATACCTACATAACAATACCGTATTCTCTCAAGAAATTCGTTTGTTTCGCCCCCAGTTATTTGGGTCCGTTTTCCTGCCTAAATCCAATCATCTTTGAGCTCCCCTCAAGACCCAAGTATAGAAAACTGGATACAGATAACTGGGGGCAAAAAAACGAATTACTTAAGAGAATACGGTAGTACCCTTTGATACCGATACGACAGATTCAGTAGCTCATTTACACCCTTTAACTCTCGTATCACCAATAGCTCGTAACTACCCCTCCATAATCGCCTTTAATACCTATCGCTTCCAACCTCCCTCGCTTTATAGGCTCTGGATTATATAGTAAAGTAGGTAGGTTCACGTCTAATCATATAATAATTGCAAATAGAAGCCAGGTAAAAGAGGCAGTATTAATAGTTATTTAATAAGCTGCTATCCTAATAGTAAATAAGTTATCTATATAAAGGTTAAACTTTTCTTACTATATAACTCCTTTAGTATATTAGAAAAGACTATATTTTTAAGCTTTTTATATTTATTATATTAAGTTAGTTAGACCCTGATAGCTTTATGATTATTAAACTCTATCCTCTTTATCTCCTATATATTATATAATAATTGCTACACTTTCTTAATTGTAACTGCAAATATGGCTTTAAGGCATTCGTAATTTCAATCATTTTGTATTCATAACAGTAAGATCTATAGCATATCAAAATGGTCGTCGGTGCGGTCTTAGCCGAGGAAGTCAATAAATCCAGCCTCTGAGGTTAACACCGCAAAGGACACAGGGTTATTTTACTGTGTTCAATCGATCTCTGATGTAAATGGTTCATAAGGAGAGACCCCAACATATAGGGTATCTACATAAGTCAATTTTCTCATGCAACTATCACACCCGAGCCGGATCGACGCCAAACACACCCTGGAGGTTATTAGTATACCTAGATTGAGTGGTTCTTATATGCCTTAACTTACCAACAGTTCTTGGAATCTCTCAGGTTGGCT
Organism: Clonostachys byssicola; assembly: GCA_902006505.2. Classification (NCBI taxonomy): domain Eukaryota; kingdom Fungi; phylum Ascomycota; class Sordariomycetes; order Hypocreales; family Bionectriaceae; genus Clonostachys; species Clonostachys byssicola. The sequence goes on along the minus strand of CABFNO020001405.1, from coordinate 742,194 downwards.
ATGTCTTGCTGCTCCAAACCCACCACCAGCTAGGGCAATCTTTCCTCTTTGACTAGACCAAACATTTTTCTGGAATTCTTTTTAGCAAAATAATAAGTAAGGAAAAGGGCGTGGGAAGCAGAGATCATACCCCCTCAATACTATTAACCATAATATATCGGGTAACGTTAACTTGAGCAGTCTGGCCGAGCCGAAGTGCTCTTCCAATAGCTTGAGACTCGATAGATGGGTTCCATTGAGGCTCCATCAAATACACACGTGAAGCTACTGCCAAGTTCAACCTAATAATTTCATATGGTTAGCTCGCGGCAACGTCTGGGACTATTTCGTCAGTACCTACCCCACTGCACCTGTCCCCAGCGTCATCAACAAAACGTTGGCGCCAATAGGAGAGCGAAAATTGCTCAGGATTTTGAGCCGTGCGGCTAATGGCTTCGATCCATCGATCATCTCATGGTTTATCCCGTTCATTTGAAGAAGCTGCGTTATTAAGACGAGAGTCTTCTTCCAAGACGAAAAGACAATACTATATTATAAAAGAAATGGTTAGCTCCCTCAAGCAAGGAGGCTTCCGTTAGGCCTACCACTTTTGCGACAGATCTTGACGGATATCATCTAGAAGTCTCAATAATTTAGATGGGTATTGATATGGCTCAGAAATTGGCGTATCATGACTTCTTCCCCCCGGAGGAACCTGTGAATTTGCAGTTAACGAAAAGGCCATGGCGGGTGATTCCGTTCCAGAAACACAGCTGGGACATTTGTTCTTCTGTTTTCGATGGTGAGTGATGCAGTTATAGCAGACCAGGTGACAGCACTTCGGTAAGAATATCCCGCTCTCAGTCTCAGCCACATCGCTGGCAGAGTGTATTTGTTTCGAGCAGTAACCACAAACATCCAGATCATGCAATCGAAGAGCTTCCAGAGCTACATCAAAGTCTGTAGGGAGCCCTGTTTTCCCAACTTGTAAGAGATGCTTTGCTCGGCCATTGTTGCAAAACAAGCGTAGCTTGAGAAGCGACTCAAGTACCGCAGACTTGAGAAGGTTTTTTCGGCGCCTGCTTACCGCCCAGTCAACTTCCATGCTGCATTGTTCAAGGAGTTTCTGGTAGTCCTGATATTCGTCAGGAGTGAATGCTACTTCCGTGTAACATTGAACAGGTTCTGGTAACTTTATCAATTGCCGTGTTCTTCTGATGCAAATGGTCCGTAGGAGCGTTTGTAGATTTTGAAAGCGATTCGGGTCTGTTGGGTTCAAGATTATAGGATTTGTAATAAACTTCCGAAACGTCATGGTATTGCTCATAATCGGGATCCGAAGGAAGGTGACCAATGCACCAAGGTCTTCCAGGGAGTTTTGGATGGGAGTACCCGTAAGGCACCAACGATGTTCGGCTGTAAGGTTGGCAACGGCTCGGAATTGGTTCGTTTTTGGATTTCGTATATCATGGGCTACAATAAAAATTAAAATCATGGGCAATATAACTATAGAAGATAGAATAATAGTTCACCTACCTTCATCTAGAACAATTCTAAACCAGTTGAGATCCGCGAGAGTAGTATCTCCACGACAAAACTCGGCAGCCACGGTAGCATACGTCGTGAAGACAATGACACTTTCTCGAAGCAAGTGCTTCTCGTGTTTTCTCTTCTGACCCAGGTGGCTGTAATAGGAGAGAATTCCGGTGGAAGTGTGCCTGTTAGTGAGTTAATAATTGCTAGAATATATTTGTTATATAAGGTTGGGGTAGCTCTACTTCCGAATTTCATCCACCCAGTTGTCAACTAACACTTAAAAAGTGAGAATAAAGTTATTTCCTCACGTGGCTAGACTTACAAGAGGAGGGCACCACGATGAGCGTCGCCTTCGAAGGGACCTTTTGCGACGATTGAGAAAGGGCTTCTTGGTTCCCTAAAGCAGAACCAAATGTCTCTGCCGGGCCAAGAGAGCTTAGGATTACGGACAAGATGACGAGGGATTTTCCCAGTCCCATTTCATCAGCAATTATACCACTCTTGGCCTCGGCTGGCTCTGGCCGTTTTGCTCCGGTAAAGACGTGTTGGTAACTAGTCACGCCAACGATGTTAGCGAATGCCGGAAGAAAGGTTGTTACATCAAAGAGTACTGACTAAGGTATATCCGAATTCGCATTTCTGAGTTTCCAAAGACCGAGTTCAGAATCCCCTTGGCCGCTTTCGCGTTGGTATACAAAATCAATAGCTTCTTCCTGATGGCTAAATGCATGACATGATTAGCTTTATTCTTTTCAACTGGCAAATCAGTTCTCACGGTAGTAGTGGGCTGATGATCCCACGGATAGTAGATATTTCCTGATGAACAGTATGAAGTAATGAATCAAAAATGTTGTCAACGGCCTCGCTATCACTCGTCGGCATGGCCTGGTCTCCATGTCTGGGCGTATGATGAGTTTGCATGTCGTCAGGTTTAGGGGATGGAGTTAAGACCAAGTCCTCCTCCTCATAGCCAGCTATTTTGAGGATTTGAGGGTTCTGATATTCTACATCCTTCATTCCATATAAAGGGGGCTGTAGAAACTTCGACGACTGTGATAAAATATCACCAACCGTGGCCGCATTCTCTCGGGCACCGTATACATTCATCTCTAGGCATAGGAGGCCTGACTGGCCATGACGCCACCAGCCGTCACTCATTGTTTTCCAATCTGATTGAGTCACGTAGGCTCGAATATCTGCAAGGCCATATGTGACAAGCTCACCGAGTGGCTTACACATTGCCTTACTCAAGTACCCGAATTTCATACCATTGTATGCCAAACAGAAGTATTCCCCCTCCCGGGTGATCGAAAACATCTGAACGGAGTTAGGCGACCCCGCGTTCTGCCATGTCAGCTGCGGCAAGCTTGTTATCTTAGCCTCGACGCATGTAATCTGTTTGGATATCAGCATTAACGTGATACACATGAGAAAGTACTATAGTTACGCTGCCAAAACAAATCCACTGATTCTCACTGGGTTGCAAAACCTCTAAATCATCCGAAAGAGAGGACTGGATGGGCAGGGTGTCTTCCCGCATTTGATTAGTATCTGGGCTGTCAAATGGCCAAGACCGTTTTTGAGGGGAGCGCTCTGGTACGATCGAATCTTGGGAAAGAAATCTCAAATCCATGTCGACTATTGGTAGAGTGTATAGCTAGAGATAAGTATTCTCCTGAGACTCGTTTACGTACCCTATTCATGCTATTCCTTAGAGCAGACAGGGCAGTACGATTAGATTCATGATCTTTTTTCCCTACACAATCTTAGCAACACTTTTTTGAAGGAAAGGGGCTGTGTTTGTTGTAGTAGTGGCTGAGAAAATCTCATTGGACGCACTTATGCAACACAAATCACGTGAACAGATTTAGACAAGATATGTAACCAGAAACAATTGAACACGTAGAAAAAATTTTCACAGTAAGCTGAGGCTGATTCGAGGATGGGGCTGTATGCGGAAACATTGTCGTCACGTGCCGATGCCGGGTTGTATTGGGATCATTCTCTCGCAGCCCAATCTACATTTGTGTTCCGCACAATGTATTCTATCAGCTTCGTGACCAAACCAATACCACGGCAGACTTCATGAAGAGACAGGTGTCAAGACAAAGAGTACCAACTGGACGTTCGCATCTTCCGTACCTGTACCTCTCGCGCGACGTCAAGGTGACTTGAGTACTTGGGGGTGAGACAATGGCGCTTCCTTCGAATTTTGAAACGTATTTGGAAAGCTTCAAAGAAAGGCTTGACTCAAACGATTTGGAGGACTTCAAAAATACAACTTTTGATGAGATGCAGCGGACTATTCTTCAAATACAATCGAAACAGGTATCGGACCGTAACAATCGCGGTCTGGCCCGGCTAGAGAAATTTCTCAACTGCCTTCAGCGTTACGGTCACGTCATCCAGAGGCTAAACCAGGGGAATGATATTCTAGCATATATATGGGTGCGTGGCGAAAGAAATGATAGCTAATAATAGCTACTCGGCTAATTATGATTTTTAAAAGGGACCGATCAAGTTCCTCCTGAAGGCACGTTTTCTGTTTACTAATGTAAGTTTAGATGCGCCCAAGCTAATAAATCTTCTCTAGAAAACAAGTACGCATAATAGGGCTTTCGATCAACTTCTTATTGCATATAAAGAAATTGGAGAGGGCCTACCTCTTCTACCTGATGGGGACCGAATATTCCATTCCCAGCCTCACATGAAGTTAATCTTATCCGACATGTATCAAAATCTTCTAGAGTTTCACTCTATTCTTTTAGACTATTTCAAACAGCCAGGTAGGTGCCTAGCTGGTTTTGCTTGTATATCGCGTGTACTCATATACTTCCTGTCTACAGACTGGGAAGGAGACTTCGACCAGACGTGGAAACGACGAAGAGAACGCTTCACGAGACAGATCAACAAAATTGCACAGGATAAAAGCTTGCTTGAGAGTCAGGCTAGTCCGTGCGAAATTGAAGAAGCTCGGACCAGTATCGAGATGGCACAACGAGAAACAAACGCAACATTCGAAGAAGAAGAACAACGCCAACTGAAAACCGTTTTCGATTGGTTGAAGGCATCAGATGTTGACGTAGATCATCATTATATGTGTAAACTTCGAGAAGAGTACCCCGGCACCGGTCACTGGCTGCTCAAGAACACCGCATTTAGCCATTGGTTCAATCAACGTTTTCCTCCAATTCCTCCTTTACTCTGGCTAAAAGGCATACCAGGCTCAGGTATTATTCTCATTCTTTATTTGATCTGAGCAAATTACTAATTCTAAGAGAAAGGGAAAACAGTGCTCGCCTCCCTCGTCGTTAAGGAGGCTCAGGAGCTAAGAGAACCAACTCCGACAGTTCTATTCTTTTATTGTCGACAGGAAAATCGGGAACGAAATAATCTCATTGCAATACTCCGAACATTCCTCAAACAGCTTTTACAGCAGAATGATAACTTACTGACTGCATTCTACTCACGATGTTGTCGTAGCGGGGAAAACACTCTCTCGTCTCCTAGCCTAGCGAAAAATCTCTTGAATTTTGCTCTGAAGAAATGTAAGAGCACATATATCATCTTAGACGGATTGGATGAGTGCCCAAGAGAGCAACGACTGCAAATCTCCCAGCTATTCAGAACAATCGTGGAAGGCCTACCAGATTCTGACCCAGACCCAGAAAGGATAAGATGCCTCTTCATCAGCCAAGATGATGGTTATGCGAGAAAGGACTTTTCCGGAATTACGAGCATCAATATCAGTAACACGGATAACATAAATGATATGAAGGAATACTGTCGCATTGAAGTCGGGAAACTTCAGAACATATTTAGGTTTACTGATGAAAAGGCAAATGAAATTGCCCATCATGTATCGCTATCTGCATCAGGTAAGGTTTTCTTTCTAATCCTCTTTTTTTGATTCAGTACACTATGACTAAAAGTTCCGATAGGAATGTTTCTTTTAGCGAAGCTGATATGGAACAACCTGGAAGCTCAGATTTCAATGGCTCGCCTCGAAGATGAGCTTCGGCCAGACAGATTTCCCAAAGAGATCAACTCCGCGTAAGTTTCGTCTTTAATATTCCAGTCTAGTAGTTAATTCAAAGAAAGGTATGAACGTATAGTTTTCCGGATCACTCAAGACAGTCCAGGATTGCTCAAAGATATCTTAAGGCTTTTGGGGTGGCTTGTGTGCGCAAAAAGGCCTCTCAAATGGTTTGAGATACAGGGGATGCAATCGATTGACGTAGAGAATCGGTCGGTAGATTTCCAAAGTAACAGCTTTGCAAAGTCGGCCAAAGAGTTGTGCGCATCTTTGGTTGAAGAGCGTGCTGATGGGACACTCGAGTTGGTCCACCTAACCGCGAAATCGTAGGTATTGGGACGCTTTCATTGGAATTCGATTGCTGATTCCACGCCGTATAGCTTTTTGGTCGAGAAAGGACACATAGATCTCCCCACCGAGGAGTTAACCCTCTCCCTCCTCTGTATTGACTATCTCAATCTCCCCATTTTCAGACAAGAGCCCACAGAGGAGAACGTTTTGCTAGGCGATTACTCGTTCATGGACTACGCTGTTCTCTTTTGGCTCCCTCACTTAGAGGCTGGCGCAATCTCAAGGAGTGTCTCCCATGACACACATATGATTGAACTTCAAGAGTCATTGGGTGTCTTCATTGAGCGGCATTCGAATCCAAACCGGAGCCGACTGACCCTAGCCCCACGTCATAGTCATAAACTGGAGTTCTTCAAGGATGCGCCCTTCTACGATCAACTGGAACAGGCAGTAGCTTCAACCAAAAAGCATCTAAGACAATTCGTACACCAAGACAAGCTTGTTTTAGATCTTTTCGACATTGTTATCAAGGTTCGCAATGTCCTTGAACAGACTTGGTCCAACACAACAGATGATGAAGTGAGCATTCGGCATCGGATTGAAGAAAAATACGGGAAGAAGGAAAGTCTTTTCAAATGCGAAAGATTCAATTGCCAATATTTTACGGCCGGATTCTCCACAAGCGGTACACGAGATGAGCATCTAAAGCAACATTTACGGCCTTTTCGTTGCGCTGATCTAAACTGCTACGGCTTTGTAGTGGGCTTTGTAACAGCCAACGCACGAGATATACATATACGACAAGTGCATTCAATGGAGAACCGAGCTGACAGAGAGTTTCCAACTTTGGAAGACGTACAAAGAAGTATCCACGACCAATCTATTCGAGCTCAGCCCGTCGAAAACGTCATCGCTTTAGATGCGGGGGAGGGGCTAAGGGCGGATGAAGCGGTGGAGGAGGTTGACGCCTCCGATCCCGAAGACGACCGCACGAGACAACGCCAGAAAAGGCCTCGGCAGACAGGATTCAATTGCCCAGATTGCGGTAAAGTATTCTCGAAGAAATACAACATGGAATCGCATGCTACAAGTCATGGTACTGAACGAAGATATGCATGTCGGCATTGTGGCAAAGCGTTTGCCAGAGAGAGCGATCTAACCCGCCACGAGACTACACACAGCGGACGGAGAGAGCATGTTTGCCGGGGCGTACTAAGAGACGGTACACGTTGGGGTTGTGGGAAGGCTTTTGCTCGTGCGGAGACCCTCAGAACGCATCACAAGTCTACAGTGGGAAAGCTGTGTATCGCACCGGTACTTCTGCAGCTACAAAGAGACAGCGATCAGTTGCATTAAGTCTGAATGAGAGGGTTAGTTATCAAAATCCATACTAAGTTATATCACAATAAAGTCTATATCTTGGCTAGTTAATTATTTTCTATGCAGTACATTACAAGTACTATCTTGAGAGAGCTGAGAAAAATTTAATTGCAGTATATGAAAAGAAGCTCACGTCAAAACGATCTATCACATCCTACAGCATACCAGCACATTTGAACCTGAATGTCTTTTAGGGATCGTCGTCTTCAACGAGCAATAGCAATAGCTACCAGGGATACATGGCTGCCGCTCTACTTGAACATAACTTCAACAAAGTCGCTAAAGTGCTGTGACTAGGCTGTCAAACGCAGAAATATTTTAGTCCTGGTTTAGTACTGCTCCTATCTTTCGCTGTAAGTCTACACCAAGTTCGGGATATAATCAGCATCGGTAGCGTACACCTAATCCGTGATGAGAGTGCTTATGCATCTTCTAAATGGCAAGGCTAGATATTCCAGGATATCAACACAATACATCGACCCGACTTGGCTTGGTGTGGTGGCGTGACCTTTTGTCACTGTATCATATAGATCATCTGCAGCTTGATGACTGGTTAGTGTTCCATATCATGACACATTATTGAATTTTATCTTATTCATTCAATCTCACATCTGCATAATAACTACACTTGAACTCAGTTAAGATCCAATAGATTTTGCAACCCTTATCTGTGTCGTTAATCTATGCTAATACTTTTTGTTTATTAACACTAGAACTTTGGTCATATCGGATATTAAGTGCTTCAACCTAGCCTATGAGGTGAGACTACTCTTCGACCTACATTACCTTACTTCCACTTATTGGTTTAGACAACATCTTCAATTTCATAAATTTGTTTGCAAGTCAACAGGTTTAGCCAGAGGTACTCAATTGAGATGGATTTTCCCATGATGCCATTCGAGAATTATCAGATTAACCCCGAGCATCGAAAAGTATTGCTGTGATAGACGTCCCACAGAATGGTGTTAATGAGCTTGTTGAGCTGAAACACGAGGGACTGAGCAATACTTGCTATCAAATCAAGGACCATTACCCGAAAGATATAAAGACTTCGATGGAAGAACTAATAAAAGCATAACATTATGGATCATACGGATCGGTGGTGGAGATATGGGGGTATTATTGGCTGTATCGAGAAGCAACCGGCGAGTTGCTCTAGAGATTGAAGATTGTTTGGGGGACGTATCCGACCCGCCTTCTTATAGACGACACAAAGGGAACTAACAAGGAAACAGATGCTGATGGCCCAGACTTGATAAAGAGAATCCCTCCTTGTTTTGGTTATGAGATCTACCTCAATGGCTAACGAGTGGCTGGGCCGGCCATGTCTACTTTAAAAAACGCCAAACGCTTTGTACTCGCAACGGAAACAAAATGCATGAAAAACCAGTTGGCCTCGTTGAGGGTGCTTTGGAGCAGACACCATATGATCATCAAGGTACACGGCTTGACCGCGCCGTAAGGCGATGGGTACTAGGCGAGGATAGTGCTATGGCTGCTTATGGAGGTGATGGGCAAGGATATACTAACATGATACGAGATGAAGCGTGTGGCTGGACCGTCTACCCCTGCCCATCATTTGGTAGGGAACGATGTAGTTCCAGCAAGCCCCCAATTTGCCAGATAAAGGGTCAAGGGGCTTCCCACGTCTGGCTTGATCAAAGGGTTAAAGTTGAATCTTTTTAATGCATGATTTTCCCTATATCCCGAGGCTAAGAATCATTACCATTATGGCTATCTACAATTCAGCCCTGCCCCGTCTACCTCGTTCCCCCTCGCTGGAAACTGGCGAAGTGGCGAGGCTTAGGCCCTGATTCAAGAGAGGAAATTCTTTTCGCTCCACTTTGCTAAGGGAACCTGGAGAGTTATGAAAGGATAGAAAGTCACGATTTCGGGGTCAGATTAGTCTGCTTTTGTGTTACAATTTGGAAGTGGAAATTTCCAGGAAAAGCTTAGCAACTATTACTCCTAGGGCTGCTCTGCCCAGCTTGGAGATCCCTATTATAATCATCTGGAGATATCTGAAAAAGATATATTTTCCTGTAGGTCTTACGAATTTATACGTCCAGAAGAGGAATAGCTTCTGTTTTTGTGTAAGTCTTACAGATTTCCTTGCTTGAGATTTGGAAATTTCCTCTCTTGAATCAGGGCCTTTAGAAAACACGCTATTAGTATTTGCAATACTTTATTATGGGAGTATGGGAGAGCAATGTTCTAGATAGTAGTTAGATTAAGCCGGAATTGGTTGGATTTTCATCTATTACAATCTCTAAGCGAAGAGAACAATAAGGGCTCGTCAGTAAGTAGTGGTAGTAGTAGTAAGTGAGGGAGCTGTGCAGCTGCTAAAAAAAAAGAGG